>JAULAV010007452.1:0-184218 GCA_030789695.1 Scilla litardierei | reverse complement strand
CGATGCCTAAGTCAGATCAAGGTCTGAAGGGATACTCGGCGGGGGAGATCCGGCTTGTAAGGAAGCCGGAACGTCAACCCAGGCGGCGCGAGTTTGGGTGAGGGAGGAAATGGAGTGGCGAATGCCTAGGTCGTTGATGGAGTACCTCTCTGTTGATTACCTGAGTCTCGATCCCTTTCTCCGTCATCCTGGCTTTCCCCTTATAGGGTCCCTCGTGATTTCCCCACGTCCCGCCTCCTCTCACGTCCCCACGATCCGCCTCCGCCTCCTCCCACTCGTGCGTAGTGGAGGGGTGGTCCATTAACGGGTCCGTTAATGGCCATTATGGGATCGCGGATTCCGAGGGGTGGTTAATCTGGCCGAATGGGGGGCTAGTCGGGTGCCCCCGAGGGTGAAGTGGCTGGGCCTTCAGCCCCGTTCGTGGGCCCTTCCGGGCGGGCCCGTCTTCTCTAGTGAGCGCCTCCTTTTAGGTTGGGCCGTGGGCCGTTGTAATTCGGGCTGGTCCAAATTAGTCGTAACAATTGCCCCCATCGCCCGGGCCATTCGGCTTCCGTCGATGCGGCTCGGGTGATGTGACTCCTTCATGATCCGATGGGTGCGTCAGTCGAGGCTCCGCCATTAAATGAATGTCATTATTACCGCTCCGTTTGAACTTCCGTTGGTGCGGTTTTCGAAGCATCGCCGCCGTCTTGATATCGCCACGTGCTCTCCCTTGGCGGTTCAGATCCAACCATCGTCCTCTATATATACGTTCTAATCCCTCGAGCTTCAACTCTTTCGCGCTCATTCCTTCTTGATCTCCATTCTGCCAGCGTCTTCTTCCCGACATCTGCCTTCTTCCCCGCTCTTATTAAGGTAATTCTCCCACTCTTTAACTCGGGCTATGGCCATGCTTAGAATAGGTGATACACGTCCTGGCGGACCGACGCCTGGTCCCGATCGTGCCCATCCCTCGTGGCTCAAAGCTCCTTCGCAGGCCCCGGGGGTCCCGGATAAAGGGAAATGAAAACTTTTTCCGAATCCCGTCGGGGACGATGTGGCCTCGTCTTCCGAGCGATTAGGCATCCCTCCATCGATCCTCCGGTCGTCATCTATGGCCCCTTTCTTAGTCACTAGGGAAATACGGGAGAGGTATTTATGTCATCCATATGACGTCCGGATTCCCTTTGGAGATGAGCGGATCTGTTTCCCGCAGAGTAACGAGGTTGGCGTTTACGTCGAGATGTTCCATCTGGAGTTCCGCTTCCCCCTCCACCCTTTTATCATTCAATTCACGGATTCCTTGAAAGTCGCCCTGTGCCAGCTAACGCCATCCTCTGTCGCGGTGCTGACAGGGTTCATTATGCTTTGTATCACTCACGGCCTGGAGCCGTCTCTCCCCCTCCTATTTCACTTTTACCGGATCCAGACGGTTGGCCTCGGATCTTGGCTGTACCTCCGAGCCCGTGCGGGGCGGGTGTGCCTGCTCGGTCTGCCCCCTTGGTCGGGGAACTGGGACTCTAGCTTTGTTTTCGTTTTCTTTCCCCGGGTGTCGGTGATCTTGACAGGTTGGGGGAGTTCGCAACAAATCGACAGGGCGGTAACCTTATCCGAGGCCGAGCGGTCTGCGGTCCGCATCCTGTCGTCACTTTCTCTTGAGGAGAGGTCGGTCTGGCATTTGTTGGACGACCTGCTTCTTAAGTGTACTCTGTGGTCCCCCGGTAAGTTGTCTCCCTTCCTTCCGTTTCACCTCTGGCTCACCCTGATTTCGCTTCATCTCGCAGGGATGGCTGGCCGCGAATTCACCCACGATGTTGACGAGCTTATTCGGCTGGGATCTCGCCGGGGCCGTGGGAGCTCTTCCGGACGGGCGCCTCGCCGCTCTGTAGATGAAGAGTTGCGCCGGTCCGAGCCTCCTTCGGGGAGGATTGAGGCCAAGTCTCCCCCACGGGTCGCCTCGGGTCCCCCGGAGGAGAAGTCACTGGGATCGACCCCCTCCTTGTTGAGGGTTCTGGATCGGCTCCTCGGCCGTCCGCGGGCGGGAGTCGCAAGCGCTCTCCCCCAGTTACCGCTGGCCCCAACGGGAAGAAGTCGCGGAAGAACGGCGGGCGCGCCGCTTCTCCGGCTCCCACCGTCGCGCCGACGGATCCCGACAAGGCAATCGTGCTGACCGTCGCGGCCGACCCTGCCGCCCACGCCGTCGTCACTCCCTCGGCTACCCCTTCGGCCTTGGGGGCTGTCCGCGTCCTGTCGAGCGCCTCAGCGGGCCCCGCTGATCCCCCTAGGGACTCGGTGCCCCTTGATATGGCCTTGGCGAATCGGCCGGCGGTGGAGTCCGTCCTTCCGGGGGACCGTTCCCTCTTGGAGTTGTCCCCCCGTGCACATATTGTCGGATTCTCTGGTCGGTCATCTCTGACAGGTTTGAATTCCTGTCGTTTTCGGATAGTTGCCCTGCCCTTCGATCCTCCTTGGTATAATCCACCTCTCTTTCGTTTGCAGGCCACCGCGATGGCTGTTGAGGCGCAACACCGGGCGACCCAATTGAGGAGCCTCGAGGATTCCCTAAATCGGGAGCACGCTCGGGCTGGGGAGGCTGAAGTAGCACTTCAAGGTGCCCGCAGGGAAGCTCGGCAGCAACGCCGTCGTGCCGATGAGCTCGAGTCTCAAGTACATGATCTCAAACGAGATCTTGTGGATGTCCATGACTTGAGCCGAGAAGCGGAAGAAAAGTTCTGGCGGGAGAGGGAGGATCTCTGGGGCCAACTCGCCGAGCTGCGTCGGCGGCTCCGTTTCGCCGAAGAGGCTGAGAAGGGCGTCAACACGGCCATAAGGCCGAGGATTGCGTCGGTCCTGAGGGAGGTCTTTGGGACTTATGAGGACATCCTCGCCCCTCGCATAGTGGAGGTCGTCAGGGAGTCATTCCGGCAGTTCGCGGAGCTCGCTCAGGAGCCGATCCTCCCTCCACCGGGACACGCCGACCCCCGCTGCTCGGAGCATGGTAAGGCCCCAGATGATGCTATCTCTCGCGCTCCGGACCCCTGAAGAGCCCTTGTACCTTGTCCCCTTTCTTCTTTTCTTGGGTGACAAATTTTGTTGTCAACAACAGTGCTTGAGAGGATGTTGCTGAGTGATATGTAACACATACCATTAATGAAAACGATTTCTTCTAGTCAGTTCTTCTTGCGCCACTGGTCTCTTTTTCGGGGGCTCTCCCCTTTGGAATAGCCTTCGATGTTCCTAGACCGGACGGGCATCGTCGCCCTCGTCTAGGGGTGTTGTCCCGGGCTTGTCTGGCTTGGGATGTCGTTCTTCCCGCCGATTCTGTCTGTCGGGGTGATCATCCTCAGCCTGGCGAGCGAGTGGGTCACTTGGTCCACGAGGGAAGTCATCCCTCGGCTTATGGCCGGCCGTCATGCTCGTTGGCTGGGGGAGTTGCCCCCAGCCTTGTGAGCGGGCGGTTTTGCTCGGTCCGCGGGGGTGAGTACCCCTCGGCTTATGACCGACCGTCGTGCTCGCTGGCTAGGGGAGTTGCCCCCAGCCTTACGAGCGGGCAGTTTTGCTCGGTCCGCGAGGGTGAGTACCCCTCGGCTTATGACCGGCCCATCGTGCCCGTCTACTGGGGGAGTTGGCCCCAGCCTTACGAGCGGGCGGGTGTGCTCGGTCCGCGGGGGTAAGTACCCCTCGGCTTATGACCGACCGTCGTGCTCGTTGGCTGGGGGAGTTGCCCCCAGCCTTACGAGCGGGCGGTTTCGCTCGGTCTACGGGGGCGAGTGCCCCTCGGCTTATGACCGGCCATCGTGCCCGTCTGCTGGGGGAGTTGCCCCCAGCCTTACGAGCGAGCGG
Source organism: Scilla litardierei (assembly GCA_030789695.1). Taxonomy (NCBI): domain Eukaryota; kingdom Viridiplantae; phylum Streptophyta; class Magnoliopsida; order Asparagales; family Asparagaceae; genus Scilla; species Scilla litardierei. The sequence goes on along the minus strand of JAULAV010007452.1, from coordinate 180,396 downwards.
TTGTGCTCGGTCCGCGGGGGTGAGTACCCCTCGGCTTATGACTGGCCGTCGTGGTCGTTGGCTGGGGGAGTTACCCCCAGCCTTAGGAGCGGGCGGTTTCGCTCGGTTTGCGGGGGAGAGTACCCCTCGGCTTATGACCGGCCATCGTGTCCGTCTGCTGGGGGAGTTGCCCCAGCCTTACGAGCGGGCGGTTGTGCTCAGTCCGCGGGGGCGAGTACCCCTCGGTTTATGACAGGCCGTCGTGCTCGTTGGCTGGGGGAGTTGCCCACAGCCTTACGAGCGAGCGGTTTCGCTCGGTCTGCGGGGGCGAGTGCCCCTCGGCTTATGACCGGCCATCGTGCCCGTCTGCTGGGGGAGTTGCCCCCAGCCGTACGAGCGGGTGGTTGTGCTCGGTCTGCTGGGGTGAGTACCCCTCGGCTTATGACCGTCCGTCGTGCTCGTTGGCTGGGGGAGTTACCCCCCAGCCTTACGAGCATACGGTTTCGCTCGGTTTGCGGGGGGCGAGTACCCCTCGGCTTATGACCGGCCATCGTGCCCGTCTGCTGGGGGAGTTGCCCCCAGCCTTACGAGCGGGTGGTCCGCTTCGGTCCTCGGGCTCGACTGGCAAATTCTCTGGGGGGCGACATTCCTCTCACTTAATGGTTAGCCGTGGTTGCCTTGATTGAGTCCTCATATGTGTCTCGAATCGTCTGCTCAAAACAGGTGACTGAATCTGCACTGACAGTGTATGCCTTCATTTCCATGAGACAGTATATTTGGAGTAATGAAAAAAGGAAAAGGCGACAAAAGACATGGGAGGTTCTGGCAGGGTAGCCCTCCCCCGGCGAAGCGACGACTGTTTACTCTATCCCCTCACTCGATGATACGCGTAACCGTCTAGACCGCATTCACCCTTTTTCCCTTGTCCTGCTGTTTGGACGTTTCTTCTCCCGAGGCAGGGTCGTTGGCGGAGTTCTTCAGGTGCCCCGGCTCACAAGCTTCTCGATGTCTTTCTTCAGGTGCCAACTGTCGTCGGTATCGTGGCCGTTGTCTTTGTGGTACTTGCAGTACTTCTCTTCATCCCTCCCGCCTTTCTTCATCCTTCGGGGAGGTCGGCTCATATGTCCCTCCTTCTGGGCTTGCGCTAGGATCACGTCCGGGGCGGTGGTCACCGAGGAGTGCCGGGGCTCTTCCCTCCGTGGTCTTCCTCTGGCCCTCTTCTCTTGTCGATGCTCCTCCGTGCCGCGACACTCGTTCTCATCGCGCTTGGTCCCGCGCCTGGTCTTACACTCATCCACGGCCAGGGCCTCTTCTGTCAGCATGAAGCGTTCTGCTCGGGCCATAATTCCGACGAGGTCCTTCGGTGGGTAGCTGTGTAGCGATTTCTTCAAGCCTCTATGTCGTAAGCCCTTTTTCAGAACCGCCTTCACAACCAGCTCGGGGCAATCCACGCTCAATCGCTCCACGTTGAAGCGACGCATGAAGTGTCTCAAAGATTCGGCCGGTCCATGTACCACATTGAACAAGTGTTCCGAATCAGGTTTTACCTGCCGCCCGGCCATAAATTGCTTGCAGAACAACTGGGTGAGCTCCTCGAAGCTGTCTATTGACCGACCGGGCAGGCTGAGGTACCAGGTCCGCGCGGCCCCCTGTAGGGTAGAGTAGAATCCCCTGCAGAGCAGGGTGTCATCGGCCCCCTGAAACGCCGTGACCCCCTCGTAGTCCATCACATGATCCGCGGGGTCGCTGACGTCGTTGTATTTCTCCAGTGTCGGTACCTTGAAGTTCGAGGGTATCCGCGCCTCGGTTATCCTCCGAGTCAAGGGGCATCGTTCTCCGCTGATGCACCCGGGTCGCTCCCCTTCACCCGCCTCCTTGCCGTTCGGCCGCAACGAGGGGGGGGGGGCGACGGAAGCTTGACCTCCTCTTGGGTCTTCGCCATCTTGGGTGTCGGACTCGATCGGCGCGAACATTCTTTCCGGATCTTCTGGTGGTGTGTCCTTGCTCGTCGGCTGCCTCCGCTCTGGTAAGACCGGACGCTCGCTGACCGGCGATCATCCCGCCTACGTTTGTACGATCCCGGACGTGCGGACGAGGCCGTCCTCGAGACGTCGTCCGTCCGCTCCGAGTCCCCCCCATTTTCTTCTCTGAATGAGGTGGGAGTGGGAGACCGCGCCGGGGAAAAACCGGGCACGGTGAACCTCCTCTCCATGTTGTGCACTCCTTTTCCTTGGTCGGCAACCACGGCGGAGCGAAGAGGTCGGTGATCCTCTTCCTGGCGGTAGGCCTGTCCCTCCTCGCCCTCGGGGGGGAGTGCTGCTGACGAGTTGTTGAATCGTCGCGACTACGGTTTGGATGTTGGTGTTGGTCTCCTGCGCGTGGGCTCGGAGTTGCCCCTGCGTGGCCAGCCGGGTGTCGTCGGTCTCTCCAGCGGCGTGACCGTTCGGGTTCTCGGCGGGGACGTGGTATGCGCCCTCCTCCGGGATGGGTGGCATGCGCCCTAGGCCATTGCCGATGGGTTCCATTTTGGTGGTTTGACGTGGGTGTTAGTTCGTTCCCACAGACGGTGCCAAATGTTTACGGGTGTTTTCTCACCACAGTTCGTTGACCGTCGGCTGTGTGGTCAACGTGGTCAAGGGGCCGACTTGAGGGTCCCTCGGGATCGCCGAGCCCGCTTGCTCTCAGCGTATGAGGAAGGAGGGTCGGGCGCAGACGGGGGAGTCCCCGGGTTGCGTCGGTCCTCTGCCTTCGGGGAGCTGAGGAGAAGCCTCGGTTCGGTGGATCGCGCTCGGCCTCGGCTGGGTCGCGCTCGGCCTCGGTCGGATCCGCGTCGAGGGGTAGCCTCGGCGCGTTGCAAGATGGTTGGTGCTTGAGCAGCCGTCCACCTGACGACTGCGATTGGGGTAGCCGACCAACGCTGAGGGGTAGCCTCGGCGCCTCTGATATCTTCTTCCTGGACAGATGAGGAAACTCGTCAGGGAGGCCGGACCTAGGTTCCGGCCAAATATCCTCCGATGCCTAAGTCAGATCAAGGTCTGAAGGGATACTCGGCGGTGGAGATCCGGCTTGTAAGGAAGCCGAAACGTCAACCCAGGCGGTGCGAGTTTGGGGGAGGGAGGAAATAGAGTGGCGAATGCCTAGGTCGTTGATGGAGTACCTCTCTGTTGATTACCTGAGTCTCGATCCCTTTCTCTGTCGTCCTGGCCTTCCCCTTATAGGGTCCCTCGTGATTGCCCCACGTCCCGCCTCCTCTCACGTCCCCACGATCCGCCTCCGCCTCCTCCCACTCGTGCGTAGTGGAGGGGTGGCCCATTAACAGGTCCATTAATGGCGATTATGAGATCGCAGATTTCGAGGGGTGGTTAATCTGGCCGAATGGGGGGCTAGTCGGGTGCCCCCGAGGGTGAAGTGGCTGGGCCTTCAGCCCCGTTCGTGGGCCCTTCCGGGCGGGCCCGTCTTCTCTAGTGGGCGCCTCCTTTGAGGTTGGGCCGTGGGCCGTTGTAATTCGGGCTGGTCCAAATTAGTCGTAACAGGAATAAAGCTACTGAATCCAAGGGAGTTCCTCTGAAGATGTGTGCTCTGTCCCATCGCCTTTGATGTAGGCTTCTCAAGGATGAGCTATGGAAGTAGCATGGTCTGTAGACTCGGTAGATAGCTCCACGTCTCTAGTCTGTGACCCAGTCGTCACTGTGTCTACGAGTTACTTCAAGGCGTAGCTATGTATACTCTTGATCTGCTTCTTGGATGATGAGCTTCTTGGAATGATAGGATGATGTTTGCCTTAGTCGCATGTTTTGCAGATTTCCAAGATGTTGCATGTCATTCGAGTTGTCATTGCGATGATTTATTACCTGCATATGCAAATACATTTAACATGGAGGATCATCCTTTATAATATTGACCATGGAAGATAGCGCAGAAGGTGCGTAGCTCCAGTCCAGTTGTGCGCTGCAGGCACTGCACTGTAACTGGCTAATAGATTTACTGTCAATGTAATATAGGGATGCGTGCAGTATGCCAGATAAAGGAGTGTACCAAAGGCACTTAAGTAAGGCACTTCATGACCTAGGATATCCTTACCATCTTCCAGCTAATGGAAGTAGTCTTTATGTATATCTGTACAACCAATAGTTGTATTTAAATAGATTACAATTGTCCATGTTCTTCATCAACTTTGGGTGTATGAAGTTAAATGTTATAGCGAGCAGCATGGATGTGCATGAGTATGTGTGAAGAGATTTGAATAAAGGTAGAGCGTTAAATTTTGGTGATTCAAGTCTCTCACTTAACACACTCAGGTCGCTCGGCCGAGCCGTTCCAGACACTCGGCCGAGCTGGAGGCACAAAACGTAGGGCAAGGAGCATGTGATTATACTCGACCGAGCACTCTTCCGCTCGGTCGAGCAATGTCTGCTCGAGCGAGCGGTTTGAGCGCTCGGCTTAGCTATATAAACAGAGAGTTTGAGCTCTGAAGTGCAAAGCGCTCAGACTGAGCGAAGCAGACGCTCAACCGAGCGCCCCGTTCATCCACCCAGCAGCTGCAGCAGCGAAGCGACCGCTCGGGCGAGCGATGAACTCGCTCGACCGAGCGGTGCATGGCCAAGATGTTTTAGTCGACTGTTGTAATGATGTTTTCCAGCCTGATTTGATGCCCTGGTTAATCCAATGGTTGATTGGATTAGGGTTAAGTCTTTTTTTGTATCTGGAACAAGAGAGAAGTTTAAGCCACCGACATTGAAGATTTTGTCGAGATATTAGGGCTATGAGTTTTATGATTGGAGTTGAGTGATTCTCTCCTTGTCTCTTTGTTCTCTTCTTCCTTTAAGTGAGTTTGTGAGGGCTTGGGCATCTAGCCAAGTTATTACTCACGTGAGTGGAAGCAAGATTGTAGTCCCTTTGAAGATCTCTCTGATAGTGGAATCATCTCGGAAGTTGCTGGATGTTATTTGTGCGCAACCGAACCATGGTAAACCTTTGTGTCTGCGATTTGATATATTTGTTGTTATTTCGTTTGCTGCTTTACTTTACAAGATTGTATGGATTTTGTTGGGTTATCCGAGTATCCAATTTTTGCTAGTCCTAGATTACTGGTCAGCTTTTAGGATTGATTGTTTTCGCGGGATCTCAATTTGACGATTTTCCCAACAGATACTACTCAAGACCCTCAAAGTGTGAGCTGATAGGATTCGATGTAAAGCTTGCAGTGAAATAGCTAGAGATTTGTGTGTCATCCCATCATCTTCAACATACTCTAGTTCAGTTTCCCCTCCATCTTTAGTCCAAATCCCTTCTGGGAAAACGATTGGTTACCCGACACTTGTGATCTCTGGTGCTCTTCTCATCGCACCAATAGGAGAGATTTTGCTTCCTCTTAGATTGAGTTTCATTTGGGCATAGCCATTCGATACGTTTATCTCTACTAACTGGATCTTGTCCAGAGAATAATGCTTGCCGAGGCCTGGAAGAGTGGTGGAGTAGTGCTAATGAGCGATGTTGCCCACATGAGAAGGGAACGATGAATATTGGACTTCCAAACTAACTGAAGCCAACCGTCACGGGGTCCACTGACTTGTACGCTGTGTTTGGTTGCATGGAAAAGGAAAGAAAGAAAAGTGAAATGAAAAGGAAATAGAAAGAAAAAGAAAAGGAAAAGGAAAACGATTTCTTTTTTATGTTTGGATAGTTAGGAAAATTGTAAAGAAAATTAAAAGGAAAATGGTAAGGAAAATGATTTCTCATGTTTGGTTGCATATGAAAATGAAAAGGAAAACTAGAAAGAAAATATGATTTTATTTATAATTAATATTTTTTAAGGGTCTCATTTTTCTATTAAACTCAATCCAAAATCATTCTTCTGAAATAAAAAATGAGCAATAACAAAAAGATTTTTTGTTGATGATAAAATTTTTGGCTCAGAAAAGGGAAGAAAATTTTGAGGAAAGAAAACGGTTTCCTTCCAATTTGGGAGAGAAAAGTAGAGAGAAAAATTCTATATGTTTTTTCTTTCATTTCCCCCCCTCATTTTCTTTCCTTTTACTTTTCTATACAACCAAACAATAGAAATTAACTTTCCCATCCATTTTCTTTCCTTTTCTTTCCTTTTCCTTGCAACCAAACACAGCCGTAGGAATCTAAGGTAGAGATTGAATCACTTAAAGATCAATGGGGGCTATGACTTAATCAAGTCGATGGACCACCATGCCTGGTTCAATTGGCTTCATTCAACGGTTGAAACTTACCTACAACGGCTACCTGGCAAGCGCCCAATATCGGACATTTTGATACGCTAGCCGTGCAAAGTGTTTGCTACCTCGTTGAGCTTCCTTTTGCATCGCTTAAGGCTCTAGCTTTGCTTCCTTCGCCCTCAACTATCTCCATAGCCTTTTCAGCTTGTTCTATCGATAGGGATTCAAAGATGTCACTAATCGATATGAATTCTAAGAGGTCACATCAACAAAGTTGAATTACCAAAATGCAGCTTTGTAAACTAAATATATGTTTGTCCTCTTCTTATTCTCAATACTTTGTCTTTCATTTGATATATTTCATTCTCTCTCTCTATTCGTGTTGTTCTCATTTGAGTGTCGGAGGAGGCAAAGCCAGTTCCATCATCCCAAATTCAACTAGCTAACGCTCTTAACCGTTGTGATGTGCGTATGTCATGTAGCTACCGTTAGATTGGTTGATGGACGAATAGTTCAGATCCACTTGTACACCACAACATCAACACCACAACATGCAAGTTTCCTGCTTTGATCCTTCTCATTTTGAGGCCCGTAGGTGTGAGCCCTCCCTCCCCAATCTGCGGGGGTGACTAGTTAAAGGCATCACTCATCGTGCTGATGCGAAGCGTGTTTGAATAAAATTGATAGTGTTTAAGATGCATTAACACAGACAAGAAGCATCAACAAAATCAATGTTTAGAATCCTCATAAAATTTTTCAGTTTTCATTTTATGTGAGTCAGACTGCAGAGAGAATGATTTTGGGAGGAAACCCCTGGTTGTAATAGGAAGAAAATCTATAGTAATTCACCGTACTAAGCCAACCTGTCCGTTAGGCTGCTATACTCATGGGCTTAACCAATCCAGTCGGATGGAAGCAAGACAGTTTGTGGCCCAATCACACCCAATGTCGAATCTTCATCTTTTTCAGGCCGGGCAATCACCCATCAATTCATGGCCCAATCACTTTTCTCTACAGTCCCACTTTGGTGAGTCATGCCAAATCCTCTTAAAGGTCTATGCATAGTTGTAAGGATATCTAATTTGATGTCATTGCTTACCAATAAAAATTAGGAATAATATGCATTTTTTTCTAGGCCATAAGAGGTCACCATGATATAACCAAGTAGGCAACTGCTTCATGCATATGTGCTCTTTTTCGGCCTCTTATTTTTTTTATCGTTTTTCCCTCTACAATCTGTGGCCCGGTCTTGATCCTGTAACCCTCAATTTTCCAACCCACCATCTTAACCCGTGAGCCAGGACGCAATATGGACTCTTCGACTGCAAATGAATGCCCAGTGTAGCAATGTTGCCTAAGCTTCAACGATTTTTTGGCATCTATCCTGGTTTTATATCAATGAACATGATAATTGGTTTATGTTGATGCCTAGAATCTCGTGGAGCTTGGGCGAGGCTGTCCAACCGGTCATTGACGTAACTGAGAGCCTGGTCAGGTCGGTTTTGCCGCGCCTGGAGAATCTCCTTGGCTGCCACCTAGAGCAGAGAAAAAAAATGGTCAAAGGAAACGCATGGAATATGTGGCCATCCGATTCGACTCCAATACTTAAGTCAGTAACAAGCGAATGAAATAGTGAGTGTGGCCGTGTGTAGCCGCCACTAGGGTTTTTGAGCTTGTGAGTTAGAGATTTTCATATCATTTTCTTGATGAAGGGGATGCTTCTTGAGTTTTATAGGATTAGAGGGCCATTATATTATGTTGGCTGGACCCCCACTTTCCAGTGCCACTGATTCTAGTGAAATAGTGCTTATTTACCCTCTTATTCATATGCATTTTTTGCATATTATATAGTATTCATTATGACTCCAATATGTGCATTTTTAGAATATCATGAAATATTGAAACATATCATTTATTTATGCTCAAAACATATTTTTATAGATTATTTTTGTCTTCTCCTACTTTTCATCTAAAGATGGCATTATTAGAGTCGAACGACAATTATTGCAGATTTTTTGAAGCTCAGATGCATCTTCTACAAATTTCGGAAGAAGACAACCCATGAAGCAATCAGCCGGCTAATGGAGTTTTCCAGATGTCTCAGACTATAGCTTCAGACGTTTGGATCTCCCAATCAAATAACTTGTTCAATAGACGTTGCAATGGGTGTCAAAACAGAGAGTTTAACATATTAATTGTACACAGTGCCACTCAGTCGTCTGAAGAATTACAGCCTGACGCCTGATCTCCCAGCAGCTGATATGCAAGATAATTCAGACATCTCAATGGACCACAACGGACGCTGATCGACGTAGCCTAAGCTGGAAGCGCCAATGCAATCAGACACCTAGGATGATCGAGCCAGACGTCTGATTGACTTGACTTAAAGTAGGTCACGTTAGCAGAATCAGACATCTGGAGGGTCTTCTCCAGACGTTTGACAGAATATTCATGGAAATTTCTGGAGTCTTTTTCAGCCGAACCCAAAATGATTTGAGACGTCGAATCATGCAATCAAAGGCCGATATTTATTGGGGTTTTGTGTAGTATAAATAGGAATCCCTAGGGCTAATTTTCATTATCTTTGGAAGATCTAAAAGTTGGGGATGCCATTTTTGGAGCTAGAGTTTGGAGGAGATCAAGAGGGGGGTTTGGGGTTTCTTCTTCTTCAAAAAGATTTCAGATTCTAACTCTTTCTCTCTTGTGTATTTTCGTTTTAGTTGCATTTAAACAATGATTTGGATGATATTTTTGAGTAAAAATGTTTACTTTATTGTTATGATGAACTAGATCTAGCTTTGTGTGTGTTGTGGTTAATTTTAGGGCTTTTGTAATGTTATGATTTACTTGTTCTATTGCACATTTTAAAGTTTGGATTTATTGTGCCATTAACCCCAACATTGGCTTGTTAATCACCCGATAAGGTTATGATCCAAGAGGATTATACCGAGATACCACTCTTGATTGTTCTAATGCTATGGGATTGATGACATGAAAGGTCACTTAAGATACAAAGTGTCACCGACTTAATTTCTTTATCATCCGATTGCGTAAGCCCAATTAGGACCTATAATTGAGTCATACTTTGAGCTTATCACCCATTACGGTATCTTTCGACTGTGCACACCCCAAAAGGGATACACCAATGATTTTTTACTTAGGGACATTGTAATCATGACTAGTATTAATCCTAGATGACTCATAACACATACAACTCCTCATATATATCTCTCTCTCCTATCTGACATCCAATTTTAGTGAATTCTAGATTAAAAAACCGAAATTTTCTCATCTATCCCACCAATTTAGTAGTTGAGACGGCACTAGTCTCAACATCATCTTTCCACAATAAAACGAATTTGTGATAAAGTAGAACGACTTGTACTGTGATTCGACTTTGGGCTCATCCGTATTTATTACTTATCGACCTTCTATATTTGGGAGTATCGTTCAATATTTTGCACCCGTCATGTTTTTGGCGCCGTTGCCGGGGACAACAGATTCTACAATTCACATTTTAAATTGATTTTGGATGTTTTGGTTAGATTAGTCCATCTCTTTAGTGTTGAGTCTTTCTATTTATTTTTTACGCTTATTGAGTCATTTTATTTTCTTTAATTTTTATTTTTCTTTAAAAATTTAAAATTTAAAATTTTTTAATATGGATAGAGTGATGGAAATTGAATTCCACCCCAAGTGATTTTGATGATGAGCACACCAAATGAAGCTTAGTGTACTAACCACACTATGACTAAGTGTGCAGGTTGTGCGACAAATGAAAAGCTTTATACATACTTCAGAGAAGCGCAATCTACGATCAAAGACAAGGACGAACGTTGCTAGATCAATGATGAAGCTCAAAGCTCAAATGGAACAGAAGCTCAAGAGAAGCTCACATCTACATCATCATCAGTCGATCAAGCTTTCGAAGACGTGTCCTAGTCTATAGTGAGTGTGTTGTGTCTTTCTTAGGGTTATGTTGAAGCCAATCATATAGACAACACACACACACCCTCATAAATGATTTCAAAACATCTTAAATATCTTTTAAATCATTTTCAAAAGTTATCGAGAGATTTTTCTAGTCACTTTGCATTTTCGAAGTGAAACTCCATTACACCTAGAGCTAACTACTTGTTTGACTAGCAGTGTCTCAGAAGAAACTTCTCTGGGAGTCGACTACCAAGGAGTGTGAGTCGACTACCAGCTGAGAATCAATTTCTCCTGAAACACTCTGGGAGTCGACTACCAATCCTAGGGAGTCGACTACTAGCTGTCGAAATTTGACGTTTTGACTTGACTTTTGACATATCTCTAATTTATTATTCCCATGATTTCTGGGACAAAAGTCAAAAGAATTTGAATTTTGAATTCTTAGTTTTCACCTATAAATAGAGAACTATTTCTTTGAGAAAAACAACGACAACTCTTGAAATCAAATTATCTTGTGCAAAACGCTCTCAAATTCTCAGCTCTCATTCTCTCATAGCCAAATCTGTTTTATTCTTGATCTTGCAATTTCTTTAAGATATTATTTTCTGAAGATTGAATTTTTATTTGGCTACTTGTTTTCAAAACCTGTATTACTTATTCTGTGATTTTATTTAAAAGGATTTTGAAAAACATTTAATTTAGATCACAAAGACTTCATTCTTATCTTTGTGTGATCTACAATCTCATTCTATCAATCCACTATACACGTAATTGTCTATTACTATTGGCTATAGAATTTGGGTGTAAATCCAATCTCCACCAAACAATTATGGTGAGTTGGATATCGTTTTTCTCTTTGTGATTACCCTGTGTTGTAAGGGTATTGTTGTTGGAAACCCTAGACAAGTCTAGGTGTTGCGGTTGGAAATCCTGGTCAAGATAGGTTGTTGGAAATCCTATCGAGTGAAGTTAGGTGGTTGTATTTGCTAAGGCAGATAGTGGAAATCTCGTACCGGATTGGTCGGGGATTGGACGTACCCAAGTTGTGGAGAACCAGGATAAAAATCCTTGTGTCTGTGTTTGCTTATCTGTGTTTGATTATTTATCTTTGTAAGCAATTCTTATTTAACTTGTTATTATTCTTTGTTTAACATTATTCTTGTAACTCTTTTATAATATACTGCAAAGATCAGTTTTTGTATTTATACTTCTGTGTAAATTTTATATATCTTCATTAAATATTTAACTATCTGAGCTGTGCTTAATTTCCCTCTGGGAGTCGACTACTGTTCATAGGGAGTCGACTACCAGAAGATTTTTATCTCTGATTTGATTTGAAGATTTATTGAGTTGATTAAGAACCAAGCGTAGATCACTCTACTTGGTTTCTTAGGCAACATTAGAAGGCTTTGATTTGTGTTCATCTATTAAGAACGAAAAAGTTTATTTTATACAACATTATTCAACCCCCCTTTACTGTTGTTTGCCATCCACACGATCCAACACTTGGTATCAGAGCGAGGCTGTAAAAGTGATGGTGTCAACATCTTTCCATTCTAAAGGACTAAATACCATGCGACCACCACTCTTCAACGGAACGAACTACGCTAGCTGAAAGATCCGAATGAAGACGCACCTGGAGTCATTGGATATCGAAGCATGTACCGTTACTAAAGTCCAGTACATCACACATACCAAAATTGAATTTGGGAAGTGGTCAGCCGACGACAAGAAGAGAGCAAATCTTAATGCAAAGGCAATGAATGCACTATTTTGCACTATAACAGGAATGAGTTCAATCGAGTCTCCCAATGCGAGACAGCCACCAAATATGGCACACTCTTCAAGTAAGTCATGAAGGAACTGAAAAGGTAAAGGAATCCCGTATAAATGTTTTACATTCTAAATTCGAATCTTTTAAAATGGAAGAAGGAGAGAGTATCACCGATGTGAATACTCGTTTTACTAACATTACAAATGAGCTCGCAGGATTAAGAAAGAAACTTTCCAAATACAAGCAGGTAATGAAAATACTGAGATCTCTCCGACCCGAATGGAAGGGAAAGACAACGGCCATTTGAGAAGCTCATAACGTAAATGACCTTACCATCGAAGAACTAATGGAAAATCTCATGGCATATGAGATTGAACTTGAAGAAGATAAAAAGATCGAAGAAACACCAAAGAAGAAGAATCTCACGTTTAAAGCTCAAGAAGAAGATTCCAACTACACGGACAAAGAAGACCATATTGCCTTCATCTCAAAGAACTTTAAAGAATTCATCACAAGTAAGTATGGTCAACGCTCTTTTAGACCTACTAACGGTATTATTTGTTTTGGTTGCAATAAACCAGGGCACGTCAAGAGAGACTGTCCATTGGAAAGAAACAATCGTGATTCCAGAGATTGTGGAAAGAACCAAGACAGCAATGAAAAGAGAAACAATGGAAGAAAAAACTTCCGACGACCAAAGAAGGAAGCTTACCGCAGCTTTCGACCAGAGCGACGATTCCTCGTCCGATGAACCCTCAGTAGACGACAATGATGAAAGAAGAGAAACAGCACACATGTGCTTCATGGCTTCCACATCTTCTAAGGTAAGTTCGCATCATGATTCATCTAGTGATAATGATTCGTCATCAAGCGATGATGAAGACATGGACTATATGTGAGCATATAAGGAGCTATGCAAAATGCATGAAAAGCTCATAAAAGAACATAGAAGAACACTTAGAAATATTAAAAGGGATGTTAAAGAAAAGGAAGAAGTCATTAAGGAAAATAGTCTCCTTAAAGAAAAGAATAATTCTCTGCAAAAAGACATTCTATCCGTAAATGAAAAAGTTGAGAATTTGAATAATCTTCTCGTATCTGTCAAAGATAAATACGACGCTACGATGAAAATAATTGAAAATTTCAAAAAAGGAAAAGGGAAGCTAGATAGTTTAATAAATAACCAAAAAGCTTCATCTAGCAAAATCGGACTCGGTTATGATTCACATCATACGAAGAAACGGGTTAAGCATACTAGGATGCATTATTCTAATGAAAATTTTCTGAGCATCTGGATACCGAAGAACTTGTCCGATCAAAGAAAGAAAAGGTACGCTACAAACTTCGTTCAACAAGTTCATTTAAGCAAAAACTATAAATATAATTTTCATGAAGGAACTAAACCACACTGGGTTTGGCTTCCTAAATACTAACCCTCTGGACTCAAAAGCCAAAGAGTACCATAAACATCTATCTTTCAGGTACTCTAAGGAAACGAAGAGGAGAAACAAGATCCAACTCTTGATAACTGGATCAGCATCAAAAGTTCTTTTTGCGACTTAATCATTTTTTTGCAAAAATATATGCTTAAACATGTTTAAATGATTTCATATTTTTAATCTCTTTATATATGATTATAAATGTTTGCATTATATTTATAATACATCTTTTATTCAGAATCGCACTCAGTCTTGGATCAAAACGCCGCAGGATGAGAAAACAACTCATCCCAGTAGGGAGTCGACTACGTACATGAGGGAGTCGACTATAAGCGGCTGTGCGGATTTCTGGGTTTGATTTTTTTTAACTCCTATTGGGTTCCATTGAGTTAATGGGTTCATATCCAAAAGACAACTTATGCCCAATAAGCTAAACCTAATCCCAACCACTCATCTCTTGATCCAATGGCCCCTATCTTTCATCTCCTTTCACCTCTTAGTTAAAAACCCCAAGAGTAAAACCCTAGGGTAGCCGACTACCCCATCCTCTCTTTCTCTTGAAAATTTTCCTTGGCACTTGGATTACTTGGAGCTCTCTCAACACTTGATTTCATCTTTCTCTCACGTTTACTCAAGGTAAGATCTTTTCTCATCAACCTCTACTTCATTTTTCCTTGCATATCTAGTATTGTAAATTATTTTTACTCTATCTAGATTCCTCTCAAAGGAATATTGTCTAAGAAGAGGAAAGTCTCAAGTGAATCCATCTCTGAGAAAGAAAACATCTTGCCCTATCTATTTAGGAGTACTACCTATGAACACTTTGTTAAAATTTCCAAGAAACCTATTCTTCATGATAGATTTGTGAAACTTGATCATGTAGAAAACTATGGCTTCAACAACATTCTAGAATTTCAAAACTTGGCTAACCTATTTTCTGCTGAAAACATTTATCTATGCTATCCCAGACTTGTGCATCTCTTTTATGCAAATTGGATTATGACCTTGCCAAGAGCCGATTTGTCACCAAAGTACTTGACACTAAACTTGCAATAACCGTAAAATCTCTGGGAGAAGCCATAGGTATCTCGTACACTGGCGGGTTACTAGATAAAATAGAGATGACTGATGGAAGTATTTTGGAGAGAATGTATTTGCCGGGAAAGTATTTCCAAACTAAACTCCCTTGTAGCGATCTTCGCTATCCGGGAAGAATTCTTGCAAATATATTGTCTTACAATATAACCCAAAAATCTGGTAGTCACTCTATACTATCTGAGAAACAAGCCAAGTGCATCTATGCAATGCTCGGGAATATTTGTGTCAACTAGGCCAAAGTCATTATGGACTCCATTCTTGCTTCAGCTTCTTCAGACAAACCCTCATCCACTCTGGCATATGGACATTACCTCACCATCCTGTTTATTTGTAACGACTGGTTTTCATGTATCTGGATTTATTATATTATAGTATATGTTTTGGTGAATTTTCTCCTTATATGTGGTTTTCGTCTCCGTAGCTTTCATTTTCGATCGTTTCGTCGTGATTTTCTAACTTCTTTCGTTAATCGTCGATTTCGGAGTAAGTCATTCGTGACGGGCTTCGTATCGGTCATATCTTATTATTAAATCAAGCCTAGGAGTCTTAAGAATCGATCCCGGAGCTTCGCGCTCCATTTCGGAACTTTTGGTGCTCATTAGCCGGTGTAAGAAGGGGCACCGACCGACTAGATGACGATCCAGTCGTCGGAAAACCTTCTTGAACCGACTAGTTGGCTTTGTTAATTTCTCAGGAGTTACTGTTTATCGTTAGTCAGTCTGAGAACGTTGGTTGAACGACTAGGTTGCAAACTAGTCGGTCAGCAATGCTTCTTTAACCGACTAACTCATTAACTATTTTTGGTACTAGTTACTGTTCATTCTTAGTCGGTCTAAGAACGTTCATCGACCGATGATCACTCCTTATTTTACACCTTTTTTCCGCATGTTTGCATGCCATTTGGATCGCCCAAATCATGTTTTTTCACGATATATCGACGATATTGCGATGCTTTTCACGATTTGTTGTTTTTGTCGCATTTCAGGTGATTTGGCGCGATTTGGAGTGATCCCGAGATGCGCTTACTCTAGACGGTCACCAACGACCTCCCCGAGGGGTATTTTGCTGTTGGAGAGGAGCGGAAGAAGAATGGACGTCGCAGGAGCGACGAGGAGGCCAAACCAAGCAGATTGGGCATTCTTTGTGTCCCACTCGGCCGAGTGGAGGAGCCACTCGGCCGACCAGCGAGACACTGCTCGGCCGACCAGTTCAGACACGAGTTACCTGTGCACTCGGCCGAGCACAGAAGACCCACTCGGCCGAGTGACGATACCACGTCCGCCCGAGTGGCGCCGAGACGAAGCCCTTCCAAAACATCGAAGTTTCTGTTTTTCGGCTGCCTGAACTTCAGAAGACCCACTCGGCCGAGTGGAGAATCCCGTCCGCCCGAGTGCAGTGAAGTCATCGGCCGAGTGACGACAACTCACTCGGCCGAGCCGCCTCCGAACTGAAGACCCCTGAAAGCCCCGACTTTCTGGAAAATTGCAGGGTTTTCACTCGGCCGAGCGACTTTTGTCACTCGGCCGAGTGCGATGCGCTGCCTGTAGCGAAAACTGCGGAAAACAGGCTGTGCAGGGGTATTTTGGTCACGATTTTTGGAAGATTTTTGGGGCTATTTAAGCCCTGTTTTTACCCTAGTTTTGAGAGCCATCTCTTAGATTTTTTGCAGCTTTTTAGATTACTTTTTAGTTTTATTATTGTGATTGGAGAAGAGGAAAAACTTGGATTTTTGTTGGATTAAATTGAAGAACTCCATTGGTTTGCATCTCTCTTCCCTAAAAATCCTATTTTTATTGTTTATCTCAATATTTGTGATGAATTCTATTGCTTATTTCATTGATTATTTTTGTGCTATTGCTATGATTTGTGAGTAGTCTCCACGTCTTGGGGCGTGGGGATGAACCCTACAAGCCCTATTTCCTATTTGTGATGAATTGGTAGAAATTGAGCTAGAATTGCTATTAGGGATTAGATTGGGATCGATTTACTACGGATAGCTAGGAATTCATATCAATTGGGATTTGCAAGAGATTGGATCCCAATTTGATAGGAAGCCCTAGAAATCCGAATTGGGTTGGAGTCGGATTTTCGAAGTATCGGTTTGCAAGAGATTGGACCGATACCAGGATTTCCGATTGCAATTCCATGCCAATACCCGTTTGCAAGAGATTGGACGGGTAGGAACTATCCTAATTTAGATTGTGGACCGAGTTTGCAAGAGATTGGGCTCGGTGCGCAATTGGACGATGATGTTGATCCTAATGCTAGCTTCCCTAGGCTAGGGTTTGCAAGAGATTGGACCCAAACCTAGGATAGCTATAGACCGGCAACAGCGCGAGAGCGTGAGATTGGTTCTACATTCAGTTGCAACTAGTTCATCCGAATTCTCATTCTAGCAATTTTGATACCGACTAACCACATTTATGAAATACGGTGAGTAGCGGGAATTCCCCATTCCCTAGACGTTCTTTATTTGATTTGATATTTCGCACATTTGTCTGACGATTGTGACAGGATCGCCCAAGGCAATTTTCTCTGTTCTCAAATAGCCAGGTTGATTCGAAGCAAGCACAGTCATTCGTCCTCCATGTGTTCGATACCCGCTCGCTGCTACACCGTGCACTTGCGGTAAAACTACAACCGTTCTTTGGGTGTATATCCGGAGCGATCAAGTTTTTGGCGCCGTTGCCGGGGAGGCGATTTCGTTTGATTCTTTCTCACCCTAGCTATTTTTTTTATTACTATTATCATTATTTTCTATTTCTTACCTAACCCTTCCACGGTGCTAACCATTTCTTTGAAACTCTGTTTCCCCTGTGCATGTACACGAGATCTACGGCGGACCCTGAAGCTTTATTATTTGATCCCGAGATCGAACGTACCGCGCGGAGACTTAGAGCGGAAAGAAGACAAGATCCGGAAGGGAGGTATATGACCAACCCGGAAACTCCTGAAGAATTGGCGGCAAGGATGGCGAGGATAATTTCTATTCGCGATAGGCTTCGGCCTAAGACCTCTTCTACTACCTCGTCCATTGCCGTGCCGCAGTTGGCGGCTGACAAGAACTTCGAGCTAAAGACTGGATTGGTGGTTTTGATGCAACAAGACCCATTTCATGGGAACGCCCATGAGAACCCCCACTACCACATCTAATTATTCTTGTCAAAGTGCGCCACATTCCAGATGCCGGGGGTCTCCATCGATGCTATCAGACTGCGTCTCTTCCCCTTCACGCTTAAGGACAAGGCACTCTATTGGTTGAGGACACAGGCGGACGGAGTCTTCACCACTTGGGACGAGTTGGCGGGTGCATTTATTGACAAATTCTATCCGCCATCCAAGACGGTGAAGATCCGGAGCGCTCTCATGTCCTTCAAGCAAGGACCACAGGAGACGCTCTATGAAGCTTGGGAGCGTTTTAAGGATTTGCAGCATCAATGCCCGCACCACAGTATAGAAGATTGGGAGCTAGTTCATAGCTTCTACAACGGTCTCCAACCGGGGACCAAACAAATTATTGATGCCGCGGCGAATGGTGCAATCTTGTCAAAGACTCCCGAAGAAGCTACGGCCCTAATTGAGGAGATGGCCTCAAATAACCAACAATGGGGCGATGAGCGAGGACACTCCACGTCCTCCTTAAAGCCAACTAGCATCTACGAGGCGAAGGCCGTAGTGGAGCTCACGAGCAAATTTGATTCTCTCCACAAGGTGGTGGAGAGATTGGAGAAGTTCATCACGGAGCCCCAAGGAAGCCCTTCCACCTCCGCTCCAACCAACCAAATGTGTGATTGGCAAGACCAATCTCAAGCCATGTACTCGGGAGGAGAGCAAGGAGAAGGATCCTTGGAGCAAGTACAATATGTTGCAGGGAACCAAGGGTATTGGTCCAATCCGGCCGCAAGAAATCATCCCTGATTCTCCTATGCCAACAATGAAGGAGCTTTGAACCCGCCACAACCACTACCTCAACAAGCTCGACCACCACCACCCCAACAACAAAACTATCCACCGAGGGGGCCTACTCAACAAAACTTTCAATCGAAGCAACAAGTTCCACCTTATAGGCCGCCCGGTTACAACCAAGGGTGGAGGAATCAAAATCAAAACCCTCCGCAAGCTCCACAACGGTCCGATTTCGAAACTAGAGTGGAGGCGTTCATGGTCGAGCAAAATAAGGTGAATGCTACTTTGAAGGCGGGGCAAGACTCTCTTAATACCGTAGTGGCTCAAATATCGGAGCAATTAGCGTTGCTCAATCGGAACACTCAACGATTGTCGGCGCAAACAGAGCAAAACCCACGGGGCAACACCGGCCACATCAACGCCGTAGTCGCCGTTACTACTAGAGGCGGGAAGGACACCACCCCCGCTATGATTCCTACCGAGGAGGCCGTGGAGGAAAGCTTGGAGCCGATTGAGCCGATAGTTGAAGTTGAAAAGGAGAAGGAGCCACAAGACAAGGAGAAATCTAGGGCGGAGCAATTAATTGAGGAAAGGCGCTTCATGCCACCGGTCCCATTCCCCTAAAGGCTCGCTAGAGCGAAAATGGAGAAAAGGCTAGCGAAATTTCTCGAGTACCTAAGAGGAGTTAGCCTTAACATCCCCTTCCTTGACGCCATCGTCGAGATCCCCACGTATGCTAAATTTTTGAAGGACTTGATTTCGGGGAGGAAAAGGAAGGAGAAGATCATGCTAGCCGAGGAGGGCTCTTTGTTCACCAAGAGAGAGAAGGAGTCGACAAAATTCAAAGATCCGGGGAGTTTTCGGATTCCTTGCACCTTGGGCGGCGTTCCTCTTCAAAAGGCGTTGGTTGATCTTGGGGCTAGTGTGAGCCTCATGCCCCTCTCCATGTTCTTAAAGCTAAACACCGGGACAAAGTTGAAACCCACCGACATGCGCATTCAATTAGCCGATGGACGGATAACAAGGCCGGTGGGGATCGCCGAAGACATACCGCTTCAAGTCCCGGGTGGAATATGCTTGCCATGTGACTTTGTGATCATGAACGTTAAGGAGGAGGGAGACACCTCATTGATACTTGGACGCCCGTTCCTCGCCACCGCCGGAGTCATCGTCGACGTGCGCGAAGGTACCTTAACCTTAAACGTCGGAAACATCGAGGTGGAGCTCTACATTCCTAAGGCTATGAAGCATATGCCTTATCACGAGGAACTTGACTACATGGCCCTCCTTGATGAGGTGATAGAGGAGGCGATTCCTCACTCAATTGGCGCTCTTTTTGATGAAGAATTTGAAGAAGGCCCGGATTTAGGCCATGAAGAGAATAAAGATGATTCCCCCCGACTTCTCCGCTGAAGAAGATGAAGGCGACGCTGATGTCGCAAGGATTCGAGAGCTCTGCAAGCTCTCGAAACTAAAGTCTCCAAAGAAAGCTCTGCCGGCACGGAAATCGGCACCACTGGCAAAGCCGTTGACCGGAGCAAATGCTAGCTTGGGGGAGCCTCCCCCAACACTATTCGAGATAGGAGACCACTGAGGGAGAACGCGCCGCCGCCACATCCAAATCCAAGCGCGCTCCCCGGAAAGTTTGATGGGTGCATCTCATATGCACCAAACATCCCGCATTGATTGAAAATTATAGGGGGTCGAGCTCACGACCTAAACGAGCGCTTGTCGGGAGGCAACCCGACGGTTTTTGCTTTATTTTAACTTTTTCTTTATTTTCGTTTCAGAAAGTTTTGGTGTTTTGAGTCGTTCGCCCAAAAATTTTGTGATAACGGGCCTTTTTTTCTTGACAGGAGAGGAGATAGGTAGATCCATCATGAGGAGGATGAACGAGTCGACGAGGAGCGCCCCAAGAAGGCGCTCGACGCTTAGGAGGAAGATGAAATCGATTGGAGGAAGAAAGACGGAGTTTAGAGCCAAAACGAAGACAAACAGCAGAACACAAGGCTCACTCGGCCGAGTATACTAGTCACTCGGCCGAGTACACAAGTTCGTCCGGCCGAGCCACTCACGAACGAGGGAAGTCTGCTGTACCCAACTCTCTGTTTATTTTTTTGATTTCGATATAACTGCTACTCGGCCGAGTATATAATTTCACTCGGCCGAGTGAAACGGATACCCTCCTAGGGCGAGTCATGCCGAGTAGCTTGAGTCACTCGGCCGAATGGACTTACTCCACTCGGCCGAGGCTGGCAAAGCCACTCGGCCGAAGCGATAGCGGGGAGGAAATTTTCATTGGCCTCGCTCGGCCGAGTGACCACGTCACTCGGCCGAGTCGTAACTTTTTTATATAAAGGGCCGAGGGGGGGGGGGGGGGCGCGGATTTCGAAACGCAAAAACCCCAAACCCCCCGACGCTCCAGCTCCCCTCGCCCGAACCCCCCTCGCTCTCGCCCTCACTCGCCTGACCAGCGCCGCACCGCCGCCGCTCGGCCCGCCACCGCCGGCCGAGCACCTGCCGACGCCTCGCCCGAGTCGCCGCCGGCGGCCGACCGTTCGATCACCTCCGGTACCCCTGTTTTCGCCATTTTCTCCTCTTTTCGTGTATTTCTTGAGGATCCATGTGCTAAACGCCCCCCTAACCCAAATCAATTTCTATATCTATCCATTATACCCCTATTGCTCCATACATTTTGATTATTACTTGCTGATATCGCTTTTTCATGCGCAGGTTGCTTTTTGGAGCTTAGGGGAGCTCAGGGGAGCTTCTACGGGCTGTTTTGGACTTCGTGGAGGCGCGGACTTCGCACGCTTCCACTGCTTAGCACTCACGGCGTGTTTGGGTATACTCTTTCCATTCTTTTTGCACACGCCACACTTTTCACGTTTTTCGGCGCGCGCTCGGGGCCGATATGCCGCCCCGGACACGGCCGCGGTCGAAGAGAGCTTCCGCCAAGCGGAAGCGGTCGGATGATGCCGGCCCCTCCCACGAGTTGGAGGACTCTCCTCCACCGTCCCCCACACACCCCGCACACCCCGCACAGCCTGCAGGCCCCGCACACCCCGCACAGCCTGCAGTGCACCCACAGCCCGCACAGCCTCTCCCCGCCGACCCACTGCCACCACCACCGGCTCCACTGGTCGGGCCGCTCGGGATTACGTTCCGAGACGACGCACACCGCGCCGTCTTCGAGCGTATCTCCCAGCGCTCGATCGTACCCTCCAGGTTTGCACACCTCGCTGACCTAGGACGCCTGGGGGTACTAGAGGGGATGCTCACGTTGTACGACAACGTGGGCTGGCGAGATTTTCTGTAGGTGTCGGCGGATACTTTTACCCGCCCGACACTTGAGGTTTTGAGTTTGATCGCCCGGACCGATGAGGGATGCTCATTCCGGTTCATGGATCGAGAGTGCCAGGTCACTCTCAATATGATGAGAGCATTCTTCTCGTGGCCCGCCGTCCCCGGAGCCGATCGCGGTTACCGCCCCACCAATATCCCCCCACTTTCCTTCGACGCCGGCGCCTTCTGGGCCCGGATTACAGGCCACCACGCTGCCTTTGACCCTAGTAGGGCCAAGGCCTCGGCCATTGTCCACCCCTGCCTACGCATTGCCCAGCGCCTCATGGAGACCACCTTTTTGGCCAGATATGAGCCGGGCACGATGTCTACGCCAGAGCTCTACATGCTCTATGCGATGACACGTCCCAGAGCTCTATCTAGGGATGGACACGAGCTTGTCCCCGCCGTCGTGATCGACATTGCGGCTTGGTTTTTAGACCGCATCATTGTGTCGGTGGGCGCTCGCTCACCGATCTGCTGCGGCGGTCTGATCACCCTGCTTACCATGATGACCGGCGAGGACCTACCTGACGACTTGCGACGCGTCCCGGGCCCCACTTCTCTGTCGATAGACGTTATGGCCCGGATGAAGATGCTTCGTCCGCATGGTGAGCGTCACTGGGTCTGGTTGCACGGCCCTTACGGTGCCGACTACATGATTCTCCCGAGCCCTGCTCGGACTCAGATTGCACCAGCCCACGTCGACTGGCTCCCGACGATGGATGTTCTCATCCCCGCCGCCTACGTGCTCGAGGCCGAGGAGGCCGAGCAGGCCCACGCTGCCCACGCTGCCCAGGCTGCCCCCGCAGACCCCGCTGCACACCCTGCCGAGCCTGCCGCCGACCCTGTTGACCCAGTGGCCCCTCAGCCCATACCAGATGTTTCCGCTGCTCCTGACACCGCTGTCGGTGTCGAGAGTACTTTTGCTGAGCACACTTCCACCACTGTCACCACTTCCGAGGCTGTCCCCACCACTCCCACTGCCACCTCTGGCCCTCTGTCCGTGGAGCCTCTTTGCTCCGCACTCCCCGAGCGCCCGCCGACCTTTGTCGTGAGTGGAGAGCCCTCGTTTGCCGTGGTCGTGGAGACCATGGCTAGCATGATCTCCGCTGGGGTTGCGCCTTTTGGTCCACACAGTTCCGCCCCAGCGGTGTTTACCTCTGTCTCCACCCCCGCTGTATTTTCCGAGAGTGTCGTGGCGTCTGTCCACACTCCTGTGCCACTGACCTCTCTGGCCACCTCGTTGCCACCTTTGCACACTTCTTTCGCTGCCGCTGCCTCCACTTCCCACCAGCCGGTGCCCCGGCCTCACACTGAGGCCAGGCCCACATTTGCAGGTGCGGCACATTTTGTCCCATTCCCTGCTGAGCCCGTTACATACTCCACTCGCGTACGCCAGCCTCGCCCTGCACAGCCTAGACCGGTGCGACCCTCTGCACCACCCCCGCCCGACACTGTACTGCAGAGTATACGTGCTCTTGAGTTGGCGGTGAGTGGTCTTAGAGGTGACCTTAGGACCCTGTCCTCCACCGTCTCTGCGATGGCTGGACGCTTCGAGCTGATCCCCCAGATCCACTACTGCCTTACACAGGTCTTGGAGCGTCTCCCACGCGTACCCCCACCCACCCAACAGGTTCCCACACACACTTCCACACACACTAGACCTGCTTCCACTTCCACGCCCACCCCAGCTCAGCAGCCTACACCACCACCACCACCTCCGCCTCAGGACGGAGACGGCGCAGCACCACCTTCCTAGGCACCCTTGATGCCTTGATCCATTCCTGTCGTTGTGCTGCCCGTTTCTGCTGGGTCCTGTTGCACTTTTTGTCCACCCCCCTCCCCTCACTTATTATGGTATTCTCTTTTTGATCATATCTTCTTATATCTATTTTGGGAGAGAGGGAGAGTTTTTGGTGACACTTTTATCCATGTATCGCTCCTATCTGTGCATGCATCATGTCCGCATCATATTTTCATTTCTTTATTTTACCTTTTTCTTTTCATTTTTCCATGCATGCATCCTCACTTGCCCCTCCCATCGCTTGTCTCTCGGTGTGCCACACTTTGCACATTGAGGACACTGTGCCATTTAGCTTGGGGGAGTGAGTTCTCACGTTCTTTTTCGATTTGCCACCTTTATTTTTAGTTTTTCACACCATTTTTTTTCGCTTTTGCACTTATTTTTCATCATTTTTCTTTTATTTTGCCATGCATCACGTTTTTCCTATTTTCCTGTGTGCCGCACTGCATAGTTTCTATTTTCCCTTTATCTTTATTTCTTTTTCATCTCATGCTAGAGATGACTTTTCTGTGATGATGATGACGTTGGATTTAGCTTATTCTATATGCATGCTATATTTTTCATGTCTTAGGTTTTATTTCAGATATCAGATGCTATGACTTGCTTTGCATTTAGAATAGTAACCCACACCTTTTTCCGCATGAAAATGGATGTAATTTTGTTATTAGCTAAGTCTGAATATTCATATGTATGCTATCACAGAAAACACACCAAGATTCACGCATTGAATGCTTATATCTGGAGTACTGACTTTCTTTTCCTATATCACTTCTATATGCATGAATTGTACACTTCACTTCAGGACGATTGAATGATGTTAGCTATGATATATCTGGATTAGTTAGCTTTTTTGTGATCGAAACTGAGTAGATTAGATTACCCTGCTGAAGTTGTCGTGCATGTCTTATAGAGTGAATCGAGAGTTATATTTATTTCTTTCTCCACAAATCTTGAACATCATTTCTCTACTTTTAAAATCATTGGTGAATCTCCCCTTAGTGATTCTATTTTATGGCATTTTCCCCCGCTACTAATTTCTAGCTCCAAATCTCTTATTCTAAAAGAAAAAAAAGAGAGAAAAACATTCTTGTACATCCTTATCTCTATCTGAGTTGGGATCGTTGTGTATATATTGCTTATTGCAAAGAAAAAAAAACAAAAGAAAAAAAAAATATCCTCAATAAAAGATCCCATCTCACCTTCTTTCTTTCTTCTTTCTTTTCGTTGCTTTTGGAGCTATATATGAAAATGGGGATGTAAATTTTTTTTATGCCACCACGCTTATAGATAAGCTTGGGGGAGGGGATCCATTGATGTGTGAGAGAGTGACTACTTGACATTGCACGACAACCTAGGCTAAGTAATATTCTATACTCGGTGAGATTATTTTTAGTTTTACGAAATCCAGAAATCTAAGCATAGCGTTCATTTCATGAAATCCATACTTTTCTATTCTCTCTACTCTATAGTGTGATACTCTTATACTCCAGATAGAAAGCGTTCAATTGAAAAGTGTGTGATCTGTGATTTGTATACCGCTTTAAATGATTCAGACGACGTTAATTTTAAAATTATTCCGTTTTTCATGATTATATCGTTTTTCGTGGGTTTTCTATCTCTATTTGCATTATTATACTATGATATCAAAATAAAATCCTTTGACATGAGTTTTTCATTCGGTGCATGCTATAAGAGTAAGTGAAACCCACGTCCTGAGAAAATGATCTAGCATCCTACCTCTTCGCTTCTTTCTCTCTTCTTTATTTTCACTTCGTTTTCATTCTTCTTCGTTTTTTTTTTCATTTTTCCGTTTTTCGCCGTTTTCGTTTTCAGAATCCACCGGGTTCGCCTTTTACTTATCTTCCTCGAGGACGAGTAAGAGGCAAGCTTGGGGGATTTTGATCACTCCTTATTTTACACCTTTTTTCCGCATGTTTGCATGCCATTTGGATCGCCCAAATCATGTTTTTTCACGATATATCGACGATATTGCGATGCTTTTCACGATTTGTTGTTTTTGTCGCATTTCAGGTGATTTGGCGCGATTTGGAGTGATCCCGAGATGCGCTTACTCTAGACGGTCACCAACGACCTCCCCGAGGGGTATTTTGCTGTTGGAGAGGAGCGGAAGAAGAATGGACGTCGCAGGAGCGACGAGGAGGCCAAAACAAGCAGATTGGGCATTCTTTGTGTCCCACTCGGCCGAGTGGAGGAGCCACTCGGCCGACCAGCGAGACACTGCTCGGTCGACCAGTTCAGACACGAGTTACCTGTGCACTCGGCCGAGCACAGAAGACCCACTCGGCCGAGTGACGATACCACGTCCGCCCGAGTGGCGCCCAGACGAAGCCCTTCCAAAACATCGAAGTTTCTGTTTTTCGGCTGCCTGAACTTCAGAAGACCCACTCGGCCGAGTGGAGAATCCCGTCCGCCCGAGTGTAGTGAAGTCATCGGCCGAGTGACGACAACTCACTCGGCCGAGCCGCCTCCGAACTGAAGACCCCTGAAAGCCCCGACTTTCTGGAAAATTGCAGGGTTTTCACTCGGCCGAGCGACTTTTGTCACTCGGCCGAGTGCGATGCGCTGCCTGTAGCGAAAACTGCGGAAAACAGGCTGTGCAGGGGTATTTTGGTCACGATTTTTGGAAGATTTTTGGGGCTATTTAAGCCCTGTTTTTACCCTAGTTTTGAGAGCCATCTCTTAGATTTTTTTGCAGCTTTTTAGATTACTTTTTAGTTTTATTATTGTGATTGGAGAAGAGGAAAAACTTGGATTTTTGTTGGATTAAATTGAAGAACTCCATTGGTTTGCATCTCTCTTCCCTAAAAATCCTATTTTTATTGTTTATCTCAATATTTGTGATGAATTCTATTGCTTATTTCATTGATTATTTTTGTGCTATTGCTATGATTTGTGAGTAGTCTCCACGTCTTGGGGCGTGGGGATGAACCCTACAAGCCCTATTTCCTATTTGTGATGAATTGGTAGAAATTGAGCTAGAATTGCTATTAGTGATTAGATTGGGATCGATTTACTACGGATAGCTAGGAATTCATATCAATTGGGATTTGCAAGAGATTGGATCCCAATTTGATAGGAAGCCCTAGAAATCCGAATTGGGTTGGAGTCGGATTTTCGAAGTATCGGTTTGCAAGAGATTGGACCGATACCAGGATTTCCGATTGCAATTCCATGCCAATACCCGTTTGCAAGAGATTGGACGGGTAGGAACTATCCTAATTTAGATTGTGGACCGAGTTTGCAAGAGATTGGGCTCGGTGCGCAATTGGACGATGATGTTGATCCTAATGCTAGCTTCCCTAGGCTAGGGTTTGCAAGAGATTGGACCCAAACCTAGGATAGCTATAGACCGGCAACAACGCGAGAGCGTGAGCTTGGTTCTACATTCAGTTGCAACTAGTTCATCCGAATTCTCATTCTAGCAATTTTGATACCGACGAACCACATTTATGAAATACGGTGAGTAGCGGGAATTCCCCATTCCCTAGACGTTCTTTATTTGATTTGATATTTCGCACATTTGTCTGACGATTGTGACAGGATCGCCCAAGGAAATTTTCTCTGTTCTCAAATAGCCAGGTTGATTCGAAGCAAGCACAGTCATTCGTCCTTCCTGTGTTCGATACCCGCTCGCTGCTACACCGTGCACTTGCGGTAAAACTACAACCGTTCTTTGGGTGTATATCCGGAGCGATCAAGTTTTTGGCGCCGTTGCCGGGGAGGCGATTGCGTTTGATTCTTTCTCTCCCTAGCTATTTTTTTATTACTATTATCATTATTTTCTATTTCTTACCTAACCCTTCCACGGTGCTAACCATTTCTTTGAAACTCTGTTTCCCCTGTGCATATACACGAGATCTACGGCGGACCCTGAAGCTTTATTATTTGATCCCGAGATCGAACGTACCGCGCGGAGACTTAGAGCGGAAAGAAGACAAGATCCGGAAGGGAGGTATATGACCAACCCGGAAAATCCTGAAGAATTGGCGGCAAGGATGGCGAGGATAATTTCTATTCGCGATAGGCTTCGGCCTAAGACCTCTTCTACTACCTCGTCCATTGCCGTGCCGCAGTTGGCGGCTGACAAGAACTTCGAGCTAAAGACTGGATTGGTGGTTTTGATGCAACAAGACCCATTTCATGGGAACGCCCATGAGAACCCCCACTACCACATCCAATTATTCTTGTCAAAGTGCGCCACATTCCAGATGCCGGGGGTCTCCATCGATGCTATCAGACTGCGTCTCTTCCCCTTCACGCTTAAGGACAAGGCACTCTATTGGTTGAGGACGCAGGCGGACAGAGTCTTCACCACTTGGGACGAGTTGGCGGGTGCATTTATTGACAAATTCTATCCGTCATCCAAGACGGTGAAGATCCGGAGCGCTCTCATGTCCTTCAAGCAAGGACCACAGGAGACGCTCTATGAAGCTTGGGAGCGTTTTAAGGATTTGCAGCATCAATGCCCGCACCACAGTATAGAAGATTGGGAGCTATTTCATAGCTTCTACAACGGTCTCCAACTGGGGACCAAACAAATTATTGATGTCGTGGCGAATGGTGCAATCTTGTCAAAGACTCCCGAAGAAGCTACGGCCCTAATTGAGGAGATGGCCTCAAATAACCAACAATGGGGCGATGAGCGAGGACACTCCACGTCCTCCTTAAAGCCAACTAGCATCTACGAGGCGAAGGCCGTAGCGGAGCTCACGAGCAAATTTGATTCTCTCCACAAGGTGGTGGAGAGATTGGAGAAGTTCATCACGGAGCCCCAAGGAAGCCCTTCCACCTCCGCTCCAACCAACCAAATGTGTGATTGGCAAGACCAATCTCAAGCCATGTACTCGGGAGGAGAGCAAGGAGAAGGATCCTTGGAGCAAGTACAATATGTTGCGGGGAACCAAGGGTATTGGTCCAATCCGGCCGCAAGAAATCATCCCGGATTCTCCTATGCCAACAATGAAGGAGCTTTGAACCCGCCACAACCACTACCTCAACAAGCTCGACCACCACCACCCCAACAACAAAACTATCCACCGAGGGGGCCTACTCAACAAAACTTTCAACCGAAGCAACAAGTTCCACCTTATAGGCCGACCGGTTACAACCAAGGGTGGAGGAATCAAAATCAAAACCCTCCGCAAGCTCCACAACGGTCCGATTTCGAAACTAGAGTGGAGGCGTTCATGGTCGAGCAAAATAAGGTGAATGCTACTTTGAAGGCGGGGCAAGACCTCTTAATACCGTAGTGGCTCAAATATCGGAGCAATTAGCGTTGCTCAATCGGAACACTCAACGATTGCCGGCGCAACCGGAGTAAAACCCACGGGGCAACACCGGCCACATCAACGCCGTAGTCGCCGTTACTACCAGAGGCGGGAAGGACACCACCCCCGCTATGATTCCTACCGAGGAGGCCGTGGAGGAAAGCTTGGAGTCGATTGAGCCGATAGTTGAAGTTGAAAAGGAGAAGGAGCCACAAGACAAGGAGAAATCTAGGGCGGAGCAATTAATTGAGGAAAGGCGCTTCATGCCACCGGTCCCATTCCCCCAAAGGCTCGCTAGAGCGAAAATGGAGAAAAGGCTAGCGAAATTTCTCGAGTACCTAAGAGGAGTTAGCCTTAACATCCCCTTCCTTGACGCCATCGTCGAGATCCCCACGTATGCTAAATTTTTGAAGGACTTGATTTCGGGGAGGAAAAGGAAGGAGAAGATCATGCTAGCCGAGGAGGGCTCTTGGTTCACCAAGAGAGAGAAGGAGCCGGCAAAATTCAAAGATCCGGGGAGTTTTCGGATTCCTTGCACCTTGGGCGGCGTTCCTCTTCAAAAGGCGTTGGTTGATCTTGGGGCTAGTGTGAGCCTCATGCCCCTCTCCATGTTCTTAAAGATAAACACCGGGACAAAGTTGAAACCCACCGACATGCGCATTCAATTAGCCGATGGACGGATAACAAGGCCGGTGGGGATCACCGAAGACATACCGCTTCAAGTCCCGGGTGGAATATGCTTGCCATGTGACTTTGTGATCATGGACGTTAAGGATGAGGGAGACTCCTCATTGATACTTGGACGCCCGTTCCTCGCCACCGCCGGAGTCATTGTCGACGTGCGCGAAGGTACCTTAACCTTAAACGTCGGAAACATCGAGGTGGAGCTCCACATTCCTAAGGCTATGAAGCATATGCCTTATCACGAGGAACTTGACTACATGGACCTCCTTGATGAGGTGATAGAGGAGGCGATTCCTCACTCAATTGGCGCTCTTTTTGATGAAGAATTTGAAGAAGGCCCGGATTTAGGCCATGAAGAGAATAAAGATGATTCCCCCGTCTTCTCCGCTGAAGAAGATGAAGGCGACGCTGATGTCGCAAGGATTCGAGAGCTCTGCAAGCTCTCGAAACTAAAGTCTCCAAAGAAAGCTCTGCCGGCACGGAAATCGGCACCACCGGCAAAGCCGTTGACCGGAGCAAATGCTAGCTTGGGGGAGCCTCCCCCAACACTATTCGAGATAGGAGACCACCGAGGGAGAACGCGCCGCCGCCACATCCAAATCCAAGCGCGCTCCCCGGAAAGTTTGATGGGTGCATCTCATATGCACCAAACATCCCGCATTGATTGAAAATTATAGGGGGTCAAGCTCACGACCTTAAACGAGCGCTTGTCGGGAGGCAACCCGACGGTTTTTGCTTTATTTTTACTTTTTCTTTATTTTCGTTTCAGAAATTTTTGGTGTTTTGAGTCGTTCGCCCAAAAATTTTGTGATAACGGGCCCTATTTTTCTTGACAGGAGAGGAGATAGGTAGATCCATCATGAGGAGGATGAACGAGTCGACGAGGAGCGCCCCAAGAAGGCGCTCGATGCTTAGGAGGAAGATGAAATCGATTGGAGGAAGAAAAACGGAGTTTAGGGCCAAAACGAAGACAAACAGCAGAACACAAGGCTCACTCGGCCGAGTATACTAGTCACTCGGCCGAGTACGCAAGTTCGTCCGGCCGAGCCACTCACGAACGAGGGAAGTCTGCTGTACCCAACTCTCTGTTTATTTTCTTGATTTCGATATAACTGCTACTCGGCCGAGTATATAATTTCACTCGGCCGAGTGAAACGGATACCTCCTAGGGCGAGTCATGCAGAGTAGCTTGAGTCACTCGGCCGAATGGACTTACTCCACTCGGCCGAGGCTGGCAAAGCCACTCGGCCGAAGCGATAGCGGGGAGGAAATTTTCATTGGCCTCGCTCGGCCGAGTGACCACGTCACTCGGCCGAGTCGTAACTTTTTTATATAAAGGGCCGAGGGGGGGGGGCGCGGATTTCGAAACGCAAAAACCCCAAACCCCCCGACGCTCCAGCTCCCCTCGCCCGAACCCCCCTCGCTCTCGCCCTCACTCGCCCGACCAACGCCGCCCCACTGCCGCTCGGCCCGCCACCGCCAGCCGAGCACCTGTCGACGCCTCGCCCGAGTCGCCGCCGGCGGCCGACCGTCCGATCACCTCCGGTACCCCTGTTTTCGCCGTTTTCTCCTCTTTTCGTGTATTTCTTGAGGATCCATGTGCTAAACGCCCCCCTAACCCAAATCAATTTCTATATCTATCCATTATACCCCTATTGCTCCATACATTTTGATTATTAGTCGCTGATATCGCTTTTTCATGCGCAGGTTGCTTTTTGGAGCTTAGGGGAGCTCAGGGGAGCTTCTACGGGCTGTTTTGGACTTCGTGGAGGCGCGGACTTTGCACGCTTCCACTGCTTAGCAATTGCGGCGTGTTTGGGTATACTCTTTCCATTCTTTTTGCACACGCCACACTTTTCACGTTTTTCGGCGCGCGCTCGGGGCCGATATGCCGCCCCGGACACGGCCGCGGTCGAAGAGAGCTTCCGCCAAGCGGAAGCGGTCGGATGATGCCGGCCCCTCCCACGAGTTGGAGGACTCTCCTCCACCGTCCCCCACACACCCCGCACACCCCGCACAGCCTGCAGGCCCCGCACACCCCGCACAGCCTGCAGTGCACCCACAGCCCGCACAGCCTCTCCCCGCCGACCCACTGCCACCACCACCGGCTCCACTGGTCGGGCCGCTCGGGATTACGTTCCGAGACGACGCACACCGCGTCGTCTTCGAGCGTATCTCCCAGCGCTCGATCGTACCCTCCATGTTTGCACACCTCGCTGACCTAGGACGCCTGGGGGTACTAGAGGGGATGCTCACGTTGTACGACAACGTGGGCTGGCGAGATTTTCTGTAGGTGTCGGCGGATACTTTTACCCGCCCGACACTTGAGGTTTTGAGTTCGATCGCCCGGACCGATGAGGGATGCTCATTCCGGTTCATGGATCGAGAGTGCCAGGTCACTCTCGATATGATGAGAGCATTCTTCTCGTGGCCCGCCGTCCCCGGAGCCGACCGCGGTTACGGCCCCACCCATATCCCCCCACTTTCCTTCGACGCCGGCGCCTTCTGGGCCCGGATTACAGGCCACCACGCCGCCTTTGACCCTAGTAGGGCCAAGGCCTCGGCCATTGTCCACCCCTGCCTACGCATTGCCCAGCGCCTCATGGCGACCACCTTTTTGGCCAGATATGAGCCGGGCACGATGTCTACGCCAGAGCTCTACATGCTCTATGCGATGACACGTCCCAGAGCTCTATCTAGGGATGGACACGAGATTGTCCCCGCCGTCGTGATCGAAATTGCGGCTTGGTTTTTAGACCGCATCATTGTGTCGGTGGGCGCTCGCTCACCGATCTGCTGCGGCGGTCTGATCACCCTGCTTACCATGATGACCGGTGAGGACCTACCTGACGACTTGCGACGCGTCCCGGGCCCCACTTCTCTGTCGATAGACGTTATGGCCCGGATGTAGATGCTTCGTCCGCATGGTGAGCGTCACTGGGTCTGGTTGCACAGCCCTTACGGTGCCAACTACATGATTCTCCCGAGCCCTGCTCGGACTCAGATTGCACCAGCCCACGTCGACTGGCTCCCGGCGATGGATGTTCTCATCCCCGCCGCCTACGTGCTCGAGGCCGAGGAGGCCGAGCAGGCCCACGCTGCCCACGCTGCCCAGGCTGCCCCCGCAGACCCCGCTGCACACCCTGCCGAGCCTGCCGCCGACCCTGTTGACCCAGTGGCCCCTCAGCCCATATCAGATGTTTCCGCTTCTCCTGACACCGCTGTCGGTGTCGAGAGTACTTTTTCTGAGCCCACTTCCACCACTGTCACCACTTCCGAGGCTGTCCCCACCACTCCCACTGCCACCTCTGGCCCTCTGTCCGTGGAGCCTCTTTGCTCCGCACTCCCCGAGCGCCCGCCGACCTTTGTCGTGAGTGGAGATCCCTCGTTTGCCGCGGTTGTGGAGACCATGGCTAGCATGATCTCCGCTGGGGTTGCGCCTTTTGGTCCACACAGTTCCGCCCCAGCGGTGTTTACCTCTGTCTCCACCCCCGCTGTATTTTCCGAGAGTGTCGTGGCGTCTGTCCACACTCCTGTGCCACTGACCTCTCTGGCCGCCTCGTTGCCACCTTTGCACACTTCTTTCGCTGCCGCTGCCTCCACTTCCCACCAGCCGGTGCCCCGGCCTCACACTGAGGCCAGGCCCACATTTGCAGGAGCGGCACCTTTTGTCCCCTTCCCTGCTGAGCCCGTTACATACTCCACTCGCATACGCCAGCCTCGCCCTGCACAGCCTAGACCGGTGCGACCCTCTGCACCACCCCCGCCCGACACTGTACTGCAGAGTATACATGCTCTTGAGTTGGCGGTGAGTGGTCTTAGAGGTGACCTTAGGACCCTGTCCTCCACCGTCTCTGCGATGGCTGGACGCTTCGAGCTGATCCCCCAGATCCACTACTGCCTTACACAGGTCTTGGAGCGTCTCCCACGCGTACCCCCACCCACCCAGCAGGTTCCCACACACACTTCCACACACACTAGACCTGCTTCCACTTCCACGCCCACCCCAGCTCAGCAGCCTACACCACCACCACCACCTCCGCCTCAGGACGGAGACGGCGCAGCACCACCTTCCTAGGCACCCTTGATGCCTTGATCCATTCCTGCCGTTGTACTGCCCGTTTCTGCTGGGTCATGTTGCACTTTTTGTCCACCCCCTCCCCTCACTTATTATGGTATTCTCTTTTTGATCATATCTTCTTATATCTATTTTGGGAGAGAGGGAGAGTTTTTGGTGACACTTTTATCCATGTATCGCTCCTATCTGTGCATGCATCATGTCCGCATCATATTTTCATTTCTTTATTTTACCTTTTTTTTTCATTTTTCCATGCATGCATCCTCACTTGCCCCTCCCATCGCTTGTCTCTCGGTGTGCCACACTTTGCACATTGAGGACACTGTGCCATTTAGCTTGGGGGAGTGAGTTCTCACGTTCTTTTTCGATTTGCCACCTTTATTTTTAGTTTTTCACACCATTTTTTTTCGCTTTTGCACTTATTTTTCATCATTTTTCTTTTATTTTGCCATGCATCACGTTTTTCCTATTTTCCTGTGTTCCGCACTGCATAGTTTCTATTTTCCCTTTATCTTTATTTCTTTTTCATCTCATGCTAGAGATGACTTTTCTGTGATGATGATGACGTTGGATTTAGCTTATTCTATATGCATGCTATATTTGTCATGTCTTAGGTTTTATTTCAGATATCAGATGCTATGACTTGCTTTGCATTTAGAATAGTAACCCACACCTTTTTCCGCATGAAAATGGATGTAATTTTGTTATTAGCTAAGTCTGAATATTCATATGTATGCTATCACAGAAAACACATCAAGATTCACGCATTGAATGCTTATATCTAGAGTACTGACTTTCTTTTCCTATATCACTTCTATATGCATGAATTGTACACTTCACTTCAGGACGATTGAATGATGTTAGCTATGATATATCTGGATTAGTTAGCTTTTTTGTGATCGAAACTGAGTAGATTAGATTACCCTGCTGAAGTTGTCGTGCATGTCTTATAGAGTGAACCGAGAGTTATATTTATTTCTTTCTCCACAAATCTTGAACATCATTTCTCTACTTTTAAAATCATTGGTGAATCTCCCCTTAGTGATTCTATTTTATGGCATTTTCCCCCGCTACTAATTTCTAGCTCCAAATCTCTTATTCTAAAAGAAAAAAAAAGAGAGAAAAATATTCTTGTACATCATTATCTCTCTCTGAGTTGGGATCGTTGTGTATATATTGCTTATTGCAAAGAAAAAAAAACAAAAGAAAAAAAAAATATCATCAATAAAAGATCCCATCTCACCTTCTTTCTTTCTTCTTTCTTTTCGTTGCTTTTGGAGCTATATATAAAAATGGGGATGTAAATTTTTTTTTATGCCACCACGCTTATAGATAAGCTTGGGGGAGGGGATCCATTGATGTGTGAGAGAGTGACTACTTGACATTGCACGACAACCTAGGCTAAGTAATATTCTATACTCGGTGAGATTATTTTTAGTTTTACGAAATCCAGAAATCTAAGCCTAGCGTTCATTTCATGAAATCCATACTTTTCTATTCTCTCTACTCTATAGTGTGATACTCTTATACTCCAGATAGAAAGCGTTCAATTGAAAAGTGTGTGATCTGTGATTTGTATACCGCTTTAAATGATTCAGACGACGTTAATTTTAAAATTATTCCGTTTTTCATGATTATATCGTTTTTCGTGGGTTTTCTATCTCTATTTGCATTATTATACTATGATATCAAAATAAAATCCTTTGACATGAGTTTTTCATTCGGTGCATGCTATAAGAGTAAGTGAAACCCACGTCCTGAGAAAATGATCTAGCATCCTACCTCTTCGCTTCTTTCTCTCTTCTTTATTTTCACTTCGTTTTCATTCTTCTTCGTTTTTTTTTTCATTTTTCCGTTTTTCGCCGTTTTCGTTTTCAGAATCCACCGGGTTCGCCTTTTACTTATCTTCCTCGAGGACGAGTAAGAGGCAAGCTTGGGGGATTTTGATCACTCCTTATTTTACACCTTTTTTCCGCATGTTTGCATGCCATTTGGATCGCCCAAATCATGTTTTTTCACGATATATCGACGATATTGCGATGCTTTTCACGATTTGTTGTTTTTGTCGCATTTCAGGTGATTTGGCGCGATTTGGAGTGATCCCGAGATGCGCTTACTCTAGACGGTCACCAACGACCTCCCCGAGGGGTATTTTGCTGTTGGAGAGGAGCAGAAGAAGAATGGACGTCGCAGGAGCGACGAGGAGGCCAAAACAAGCAGATTGGGCATTCTTTGTGTCCCACTCGGCCGAGTGGAGGAGCCACTCGGCCGACCAGCGAGACACTGCTCGGCCGACCAGTTCAGACACGAGTTACCTGTGCACTCGGCCGAGCACAGAAGACCCACTCGGCCGAGTGACGATACCACGTCCGCCCGAGTGGCGCCCAGACGAAGCCCTTCCAAAACATCGAAGTTTCTGTTTTTCGGCTGCCTGAACTTCAGAAGACCCACTCGGCCGAGTGGAGAATCCCGTCCGCCCGAGTGCAGTGAAGTCATCGGCCGAGTGACGACAACTCACTCGACCGAGCCGCCTCCGAACTGAAGACCCCTGAAAGCCCCGACTTTCTGGAAAATTGCAGGGTTTTCACTCGGCCGAGCGACTTTTGTCACTCGGCCGAGTGCGATGCGCTGCCTGTAGCGAAAACTGCGGAAAACAGGCTGTGCAGGGGTATTTTGGTCACGATTTTTGGAAGATTTTTGGGGCTATTTAAGCCCTGTTTTTACCCTAGTTTTGAGAGCCATCTCTTAGATTTTTTGCAGCTTTTTAGATTACTTTTTAGTTTTATTATTGTGATTGGAGAAGAGGAAAAACTTGGATTTTTGTTGGATTAAATTGAAGAACTCCATTGGTTTGCATCTCTCTTCCCTAAAAATCCTATTTTTATTGTTTATCTCAATATTTGTGATGAATTCTATTGCTTATTTCATTGATTATTTTTGTGCTATTGCTATGATTTGTGAGTAGTCTCCACGTCTTGGGGCGTGGGGATGAACCCTACAAGCCCTATTTCCTATTTGTGATGAATTGGTAGAAATTGAGCTAGAATTGCTATTAGTGATTAGATTGGGATCGATTTACTACGGATAGCTAGGAATTCATATCAATTGGGATTTGCAAGAGATTGGATCCCAATTTGATAGGAAGCCCTAGAAATCCGAATTGGGTTGGAGTCGGATTTTCGAAGTATCGGTTTGCAAGAGATTGGACCGATACCAGGATTTCCGATTGCAATTCCATGCCAATACCCGTTTGCAAGAGATTGGACGGGTAGGAACTATCCTAATTTAGATTGTGGACCGAGTTTGCAAGAGATTGGGCTCGGTGCGCAATTGGACGATGATGTTGATCCTAATGCTAGCTTCCCTAGGCTAGGGTTTGCAAGAGATTGGACCCAAACCTAGGATAGCTATAGACCGGCAACAGCGCGAGAGCGTGAGCTTGGTTCTACATTCAGTTGCAACTAGTTCATCCGAATTCTCATTCAAGCAATTTTGATACCGACGAACCACATTTATGAAATACGGTGAGTAGCGGGAATTCCACATTCCCTAGACGTTCTTTATTTGATTTGATATTTCGCACATTTGTCTGACGATTGTGACAGGATCACCCAAGGCAATTTTCTCTGTTCTCAAATAGCCAGGTTGATTCGAAGCAAGCACAGTCATTCGTCCTCCCTGTGTTCGATACCCGCTCGCTACTACACCGTGCACTTGCGGTAAAACTACAACCGTTCTTTGGGTGTATATCCGGAGCGATCAACCGACTAGATGTCAAACTAGTCGGTCGGTAGTTGTTCTTTGACCGACTAAATCTAAATCCTATTTTTGTACAGGAGTTACTGTTTGGACTTAGTCGGTCTGCGTTGGTCAACCGACCGACTAGTTCCTAAACTAGTCGGTCAGTGGTTGTTCTCTGACCGACTAATCAGTGTCGAAACCCTAATTTCTGGGCAGTCGCCAGCCCTTCATATTTAAACCCCTCCCAAACGTTTTCTTCTTCATCTTCTTCAACTCTAAACCTAATTTCTCCCCCATTGAGCCCCCTACTACCTCAAACCCTTATTCCTTCATCCCAAGCCCAAAATCTATCATCCAAACCCTCACTTAACACATTCCACCTCTCATCTTCCTCAAACCTTCATCAAATCCCCCAAAATCACCCAAAACCCCATTTCTCCAGATTTTCCCCATCCATTCCAGATCTGATCCCTAGGTTCCCCGGAGCGTTTCTTCTGCTCCCGATACGGTAATAATCGATCTCTTAATGTTTTCATAACCCGTTGTGTTTTTGTGAAACCCTAATGAAATGAATGTTGTTTTGATGATTGTTTCCCCATAACAGCGACTTCCCCGTAAATTAGCGTCCGTGGGACGAACCTTCGTTGATCGTCATCCTCGGTGCTAGGCAAGTGAAACTTGCCACTTAGGGTTTTGGGCCATGTCTTAGGCCATTTGCTTGTTGTAGGCGTAAAAGAGGCTAGGCGATGAAATGATACTCGCCTAGGCGCAAATTTAGGAACTAGCTTGACAACGAAGCTGGATCCGACATTTATCATGTTGCACAATTACCATGTCATGTTTAAATTCCATTAACGGTACGCAAATTATTTGTCATGTCATTGCATTCTTTAAGTGTTTCCGTGATTGCGTAGCTTCGCTACAATACTTGTGTTTCCTGGATCGTGTTCCAGAAGCGGGCCATGTGTTGGTTGATAGCCAATGCCCGACCTACTTGTTTCCGGCTAGGTGCACCCCTACGCCAAATGCTTATGAGTCATGAACTAGAATGCGAGCTCCTGTGCGGGGCAACCCTGGCTCATTTACTGAGCTCGTGTGCAGGGACCCTGGCTCGTTTACATGTGGGTATTGGGGGTAAGAGTTAAGCGGCTAATCAACTGGGAGTCTGCCCGATCAGCAACTGCAGTGGTAAGGCGTAAACTCTGGGTTTTGGGGTAGTGTTAAGCGGCCAATCAGCGTGAATGCCAAACCATTCAGCTGTAAGGCGTAAACATCTACAAACAACTTGAAACGTGACTAGTGAAAAGATTGAGTTTGTTAGTAGCTCGGTTACTCTTGACTTGTTCCGATAATTGTTCTCTTGTACTTATTGTTTCGCCATGTCTTGCTTGTGCACTCATGTTATAACTGCCATGTCATGCATACTAAAACTGCTAGGTTGTTAGTTTGCCTTACTTTCTGTTTCCTTGCCCAAGTCTTTTAGACTTGCTGACATGTGCCCCTTTACTCTTTTGGGTGACACATGTTAGATCCTGAGCCTGAGTACTTTGTAGAGGACGAGGTGTTTGCTGACGCCGAGCCCGAGCCTGTGTTTGGCGAGGAGTACATGGACACTGGGGACCAGTCCTAGTGTCTTCGTTGTGTTTTCCCTTTTGCTTAGACTGTTGTTTTGTTTGCCGGTGCGTAGCACCTATACTTGTTACGTTGTTGTTTTTGTTGGCCTTGTTCTGGGCCTTTAGACTCTTTCTTTTAGCCTGGTGGCTTTTCTGGATGTTGAACTTAATTTTCATGTTGGACAAATTATGAGATATGAGATTTTATTTCTGTCTCTCCTTGTGTTATTATTGTTGTTCCGTTTGTGGTTACAGGGACATGCTTATGTTTTATTGACGCTTATCGGGTTTGGGGCTTCACAGCTCCACTCTCGTGCAGACCTTTTCACGTCTCGCCTCCATTTTAGGGAAGCGGGGCGTGACAGGTTTTGTTGGTGGCCCATGCAGGTCCTTCTGTAACTGCGATTATCGGAATGCCGATAATAATATTAGAATGTCCAATAAACTAAGTTCGACGTCCGAGTCATAAGCTATGAGTCTAATCTGCTTCGTTTTCTGTGTCATTAGATGGCAGGAAGGCGATTCACCCGTGGTGGAGGTAGTGGTGCGCCCCCTCATGATAAGGAGCCTGAGCGGGAACCCACCAATGGAGAGATGATGCGGATGATGCTCCAGATGATGCAAGTGCAGCAGGGCGTGCTCCTGCAAGTCCAGAATGCTCCACTTTCTCGAGCTGCCCGGGCACTTCCGGATGCCCCTCGCTCCGTGCCAGGAGCGAAGCAATTTCGGGAGCTGGGTCCCGCATATTTTGATGGGTCTGAGGGTCCTCTGGCTGCCGATGAGTGGATTCGGAACATTGAGGATAATTTGAAGATGGCCAAGATCACCCCGGCTGGATGGGTTGATTTGGCGAAGAGGCAACTCAAGGATAATGCTCGGAACTGGTGGGATGCGGAAGAGAAGATGTTGGTGGAGCCGATAGCTTGGACTACCTTTAAGTCCAGGTTTGATGAGGAGTTCTTTCCGAAGGCTGCTAGGAAGGAGATGTTGTAGCGCTTCATTGATCTGAAGCAAGGGAGCTTGACGGTGGACCTGTACCACCAAGAGTTCACTAGGCTGAGTCGGTTCGCACCGAAGATGCTGCAGGATGCTGATGAGAGGGCTCAGAGGTTCCTGCAGGGAATTGCTTTGGAGCTCCAGAGTTTCGTGTCTTCCTCTGATCTGGACTCTTATCAGAAGGTTCTGGTCGCTGCGAGGAGGCAGGAGCTGAACCTAAGTCAGAGGAGAGGACATGTTTCAGGAGCTGGGAAGAGGCCTATGGAGCAGGCGTGGGCAGTGGTTAGGCCTGGTTTCAAGCCTAATCAGCCAGCTCAGTTTAAGAGGCCAGGAGGGCCAATTCTGAAGACTTGCCATTTCTGCGGTAAGCCTGGCCACATCAAGGATCAGTGTAGGAAGTTTCTGGGCCAGTGTTTGGTTTGTGGTGATGCTTCCCATGTCGCGAAGGATTGTCGGCATGCGAATCAGCTGCTGAGGGCACCTGTTGCAGCACAGCCGTTGCAGCAGCGAGCGTCTGTTCCTGCTAGACGTGGAGCAGCTCTTGTTCCACAGAGGCAGGCTTTTCAGCAGGCTATTCCACCGAGGAGGCATGCTTTTCTGATGACCGCTGTGGAGAGCGAGGCTGTGGATGAGGTTATCGCAGGTAATCCTCAATCTAGCTGTTACTTTCCTAGCTGGTTTTGATTATTAGATTGTGTTGTTTGCTTGAACATGGTTGTTTGCTAGACTAGGGTTTGATTGTTAATTGCTGGTTAGGTGTGGTTTTGGTGTGCACATTTCCTGCACGAGTCCTCTTTGACTCTGGTGCATCGATGTGCATTATTTCTCGGAGCTTCGTGGAGAAGCATTCCTTGTCGACGTCCCCTCTTCGCAAGAGTTGGAATATCGTTACAGGGAATGGCGTGGTCTCGGTGCATCTTGGTTGCAATTCTTGCTCGTTGGTGGTCTATGGACATCAGCTTTACGCTGATTTCATTGTCCACGACATCATCAACTATGATGCAGTTCTTGGGATGGACTGGCTTGCGAGCTTCTATGCTACGATCGACTGTCGGAGGAAGAAGGTGGTGTTCGAGATTCCCGGACATCCAGTATTTGAGTTCAGCCGTGGTAGCAGCTCGCTTGGTCCTGTCAGGTTTCGGGCCAGGCCGGTGGAGGTTGTGGCTATGCAGATGGAGCTGGAGAGGCCAGCGGTTGTGCGGGATTTTGATGACGTCTTCCTTGAGGAGATGTCTGGTCTGCCACCTGATCGAGCTCTAGAATTTTCTATTGATCTTGTTCCGGGAGCGCAGCCGATTTCGAAGGCGCCTTATCATATGGCACCCGCTGAGTTGGAGGAATTGCAGAAGCAGCTGGATGAGCTTTTGCAGAAGGGTTATATCAACCCTAGTGTGTCTCCGTGGGGAGCACCGGTGCTGCTGGTGAAGAAGAAGGATGGTTAGCGTCGCATGTGCATGGACTATCGGGAGTTGAATGCGGTGACCATCAAGAATAAATACTCGTTGCCTCGCATCGATGATATTTTTGATCAGCTTGGAGGTTCGAGGGTGTTTTCTAAATTGGATTTGAGGAGTGGTTACCATCAGTTGAAGGTGAAGAAGGGAGATGTTCCGAAGACAGCGTTCAGGACGAAGTATGGACACTATGAGTTTGTGGTTATGCCTTTCGGCGTGACTAACGCACCCGCAGTTTTCATGAATCTGATGAACCTGATTTTCTACGACTTTTTGGATAAGTTTGTCGTTATCTTTATTGACGACATTCTGATCTATTCAAAGTCGGTGGAGGAGCATGCCTCGCACTTGAGGACGGTATCGGAGATTTTGAGGAAGCATCGTTTGTATGCTAAGTTTTCGAAGTGCGAGTTTTGGCTGGACAGGGTTGCTTTTCTGGGGCATGTGGTGACTGGGGATGGTATTTCAGTGGATCCCGAGAAGATTAGGGCCATCAGAGAGTGGCCTGTTCCGCAGTCAGCGTCTGAGATCCGGAGTTTCCTTGGACTTGCTGGTTACTATCGGTGCTTCATTAAGGACTTTTCCCGCATTGCTGAGCCGATGACCAGATTGACGCGGAAGGATGTTGCTTTTGTTTGGTCGGGTGATTGTGAGGATGC
Source organism: Scilla litardierei (assembly GCA_030789695.1). Lineage (NCBI taxonomy): Eukaryota > Viridiplantae > Streptophyta > Magnoliopsida > Asparagales > Asparagaceae > Scilla > Scilla litardierei. Next base: position 138,420 of record JAULAV010007452.1, on the reverse strand, counting down.
CTTTGGTGTTCTGAGAGAGCGTTTGACGACTGTCCCTGTTCTTGTTGTGCCTGATCGTAGCGGTGGATTTGAGATCTTTTGTGATGCTTCTGGCAAGGGTCTCGGTTGTGTGTTTCATCAGCATGGACATGTTGTAGCTTACGCTTCTCGTCAGCTCAAGGTTCATGAGAAGAATTACCCGACGCATGATTTGGAGTTGGCTACCGTTGTGTTTGCTCTTAAGATTTGGAGGCACTTTCGGCTGAGTGAGAAAGTGAAGATCTGCAACGATCACAAAAGCTTGAAGTATATTTTTACTCAGAAGGAGCTCAACATGCGACAACGTCGGTGGTTGGAGCTCATGGCGGATTATGAGATTGATTTGCGGTTTCACCCTGGCAAGGTGAATGTGGTTCCGGATGCACTGAGTAGGCTTCCGGCGGTGATGATTTTGACTTCGCAGTGGAGATTGCAGCAGGATTTTTGCGATTCTGGTGTTGAGATTGTTCTTTCTGGGGAGGCTTCTTCGTTGATGTGTATGCAGATACAGTCGACGATTGTGGATCGGATTAAGGCTGGCCAGGCTGGAGATTCGAAGCTGGTGAAGATTCAGGAGCAGGTGGAAGCCAGTCTGCAGACTGACTTTTTGATTCATGAGGATGGCTTGCTGAGGTTTGGAGACAGGTTGTGTGTGCCAGCTGGGGATATTAGAGAGGAGTTAATTGTGGAGGCACATAGTTCGCCGTATTCTGTGCATCCTGGTGGGACCAAGATGTACCAGGATCTTCGTCTGAACTTTTGGTGGCATGGTATGAAGAGGAGTGTGGCTCAGAGTGTAGCCAAGTGTTTGGTTTGCCAGCAAATGAAGGTGGAGCAACAGCGTGCGGCCGGGTTACTACAACCGCTTCCGATTCCGGAGTGGAAGTGGCAACACATCACTATGGATTTCGTGACTGGACTACCTCGGAGTCCGAAGCAGAATGACGCGATTTGGGTGATCGTAGATTGATTGACCAAATCCGCGCACTTTATTCCATTCCGAGTGGGACAGTCCACTGAGGCGCTAGCAAGGAGATATATGGAGGTAAAATTCTTTTACTCTCCATTTTTATTTCCTTTTCCTAGTTGGATAGTGATGTAATGTGAATCGTGCAGGAGGTCGTACGACTTCACGGAGACCCCGTGAGTATCGTGTCGGACAGAGACACGAGGTTCACATCTCAGTTCTGGCAGAGTTTGCAGAAGAGTTTGGGTACGCGTCTGAGTTTCAGCACAACGTACCATCCGCAGACGGATGGCCAGTCCGAGAGGACGATTCAGATCTTGGAGGACATGCTGAGGGCGTGCATGTTGGATTTCAAGGGTTCGTGGGAGGACCATCTACATCTAGTAGAGTTTTCTTACAACAACAGCTTCCAGGTGAGTATTGGCATGGCGCCTTTCACCGCTCTTTATGGGAGGAAATGTCGATCGCCATTGAGTTGGGATGACGTTGGTGATCGGGAGTTGTTGGGACCTGAAATGATCATGGAGGCTGTGGATGTTGTCAGGAACATTCGGGAGAGGTTGAGAATTGCTCAGGACTGTTTTAAGCATTGGGCGGATGCTAAACGTCGTCCTTTGGAGTTTTAGCTGGGTGACCATGTGTTTCTGAGGATTTCCCCGAATCGTGGTGTGATTCGTTTTGGGAAGCGTGGGAAGTTGAGCCCGCGATACATTGGACCGTTTGACGTTCTGGAGAGAGTTGGCGAGGTAGCTTACCACTTAGCCTTGCCGCCATCTTTGGAAGGAGTTCACAATGTTTTCCATGTGTCGCAGCTTCGTCGATACATTAGCGATCCATCTCATGCAGTGGATTTTTCGGAGATTACCGTTCGCCCTGATATGACGTATGACCAGCAGCCAGTGTAGATTCTGGACAGGCGTCAGAAGTCACTTCAGAACAAGGTTGTCAATCTTGTGAGGGTGATGTGGCGACACGGCTCGCCTGGAGAGTCTACTTGGGAGAATGAGGATGAGATGCGAGAGCGTTTCCCACTTTTGTTCCCGGACACGTGAGTGTTGGGAAATTCCGAGGACGAAATTTTTCTTAAGATAGGGAGGATGTAACGACTGGTTTTCATGTATCTGGATTTATTATATTATAGTATATGTTTTGGTCAATTTTCTCCTTATATGTGGTTTTCGTCTCCGTAGCTTTCATTTTCGATCGTTTCGTCGTGATTTTCTAGATTCTTTCGTTAATCGTCGATTTCGGAGTAAGTCATTCGTGACGGGCTTCGTATCGGTCATATCTTAATATTAAATCAAGCCTAGGAGTCTTAGGAATCGATCCCGGAGCTTCGCGCTCTATTTCGGAACTTTTGGTGCTCATTAGCCGGTGTAAGAAGGGGCACCGACCGACTAGATGACGATCCAGTCGGTCGGAAAACCTTCTTGAACCGACTAGTTGGCTTTGTTAATTTCTCAGGAGTTACTGTTTATCGTTAGTCGGTCTGAGAACATTGGTTGACCGACTAGGTTGCAAACTAGTCGGTCAGCAATGCTTCTTTAACCGACAAACTCATTAACTATTTTTGGTACTAGTTACTGTTCATTCTTAGTCCGTCTAAGAACGTTCATCGACCGACTAGATGTCAAACTAGTCGGTCGGTAGTTGTTCTTTGACCAACTAAATCTAAATCCTATTTTTGTAAAGGAGTTACTGTTTGGACTTAGTCGGTCTGCGTTGGTCAACCGACCGACTAGTTCCCAAACTAGTCGGTCAGTGGTTGTTCTCTGACCGACTAATCAGTGTCGAAACCCTAATTTCTGGGCAGCCGCCAGCCCTTCCTATTTAAACCCCTCCCAAACGTTTTCTTCTTCATCTTCTTCAACTCTAAACCTAATTTCTCCCCCATTGAGCCCCCTACTACCTCAAACCCTTATTCCTTCATCCCAAGCCCAAAATCCATCATCCAAACCCTCACTTAACACATTCTACCTCTCATCTTCCTCAAACCTTCATCAAATCCCCCAAAATCACCCAAAACCCCATTTCTCCAGATTTTCCCCATCCATTCCAGATCTGATCCCTAGGTTCCCCGGAGCGTTTCTTCCGCTTCCGATACGGTAATAATCGATCTCTTAATGTTTTCATAACCCGTTGTGTTTTTGTGAAACCCCAATGAAATGAATGTTGTTTTGATGATTGTTTCCCCATAACAGCGACTTCCCCGTAAATTAGCGTCCGTGGGACGAACCTTCGTTGATCGTCATCATCGGTGCTAGGCAAGTGAAACTTGCCACTTAGGGTTTTGGGCCATGTCTTAGGCCATTTGCTTGTTGTAGGCGTAAAAGAGGCTAGGCGACGAAATGATACTCGCCTAGGCGTAAATTTAGGAACTAGCTTGACAACGAAGCTAGATCCGACATTTATCATGTTGCACAATTACCATGTCATGTTTAAATTCCATTAACGGTACGCAAATTATTTGACATGTCATTGCATTCTTTAAGTGTTTCCGTGATTGCGTAGCTTCGCTACAATACTTGTGTTTCCTGGATCGTGTTCCAGAAGCGGGCCATGTGTTGGTTGATATCCAATGCCCGACCTACTTGTTTCCGGCTAGGTGCACCCCTACGCCAAATGCTTATGAGTCGTGAACTAGAATGCGAGATCCTGTGCGGGGCAACCCTGGCTCATTTACTGAGCTCGTGTGCAGGGACCCTGACTCGTTTACATGTGGGTATTGGGGGTAAGAGTTAAGCAGCCAATCAACTGGGAGTCTGCCCGATCAGCAACTGCAGTGGTAAGGCGTAAACTCTGGGTTTTGGGGTAGTGTTAAGCGGCCAATCAGCGTGAATTCCAAACCATATAGCTGTAAGGCGTAAACATCTACAAACAACTTGAAACGTGACTAGTGAAAAGATTGAGTTTGTTAGTAGCTCGGCTACTCTTGACTTGTTCTGATAATTGTTCTCTTGTACTTATTGTTTCGCCATGTCTTGCTTGTGCACTCATGTTATAACTGCCATGTCATGCATACTAAAACTGCTAGGTTGTTAGTTTGCCTTACTTTCTGTTTCCTTGCCCAAGTCTTTTAGACTTGCTGACATGTGCCCCTTTACTCTTTTGGGTGACACATGTTAGATCCTGAGCCTGAGTACTTTGTAGAGGACGAGGTGTTTGCTGACGCCGAGCCCGAGCCTGTGTTTGGCGAGGAGTACGTGGACACTGGGGACCAGTCCTAGTGTCTTCGTTGTGTTTTCCCTTTTGCTTAGACTGCTGTTTTGTTGTCGGTGCGTAACACCTATACTTGTTACGTTGTTGCTTTTATTGGCCTTGTTCTGGGCCTTTAGACTCTTTCTTTTAGCCTGGTGGCTTTTCTGGATGTTGAACTTAATTTTCATGTTGGACAAATTATGAGATATGAGAATTTATTTCTGTCTCTCCTTGTGTTATTATTGTTGTTCCATTTGTGGTTACAGGGACCTGCTTATGTTTTATTGACGCTTATCGGGTTTGGGGCTTCACAGCTCCACTCTCGTGCGGACCTTTTCACGTCTCGCCTCCATTTTAGGGAAGCGGGGCGTGACATTATTAGTTATAATGTGACTTTGGATAATGAAACCATAATTCTGGATCAGGCAGGCATATTTGATGTCCATGCTCTCGGGAGAATGAACCTTCATAAAGACCTTGATCAGAACATCCCCGAAGAGAAGCTTGCTGCTGAAGGAGGATCGTCGTCCTCCAGAATAGATAAGAAAATTATTATTTCAGATTCTGATGAAGAAGAAGAAGGAGAAGAAGAAGAAAAAGGAAGCGAAGAAGAAGGAGAAGACGAGGAGCCACCGGCCTACATCATTGAACTTCAAGAAATGCTCTTGAAGAAAATTGGAAAGCTGAAGATGTCCCAAGAAAGAGGTTTTGAAGACCTCAACAAGAAAGTGGACGACCTCAAGGAATTCGTGGAAAAGAGCAACAAAATGACGGACGAGACACTTGGCATGATCCTTGATGAGATCAAGGAATTAAAAAAGAGCGACGGTCATCCTTGATTTTACAAACAATGGTTTTAAAATAATGATTTCAAAAACTTCTAGTCTGTAATAACTATATTATGGTGTGATGCTTGCTACTCTTTTATTACTATGCCTATGGATGAACTTATCTATTCTGCTAAAATATTGGTTGATCACATGCTAACATTTTTCTACAGGAATAGTAATTGAATTCCCCTCCAAATGTTTTGTTATAACTTGGACGATTCATGTGTTAAAATGATATGTCATAAATTTTTTTGTTGATGACAAGGGGGAGAAAGATATGAAATGCAAAAATGAATATATTATATGAATGTATTGTTTTGCTAACGAATGAATATATTATATGAATGTATTGTTTTGCTAACGGCTTTGAAGCAGGGGGAGAACCGCATCAAAGCAGGGGGAGTTACTTCATTTTTCATTTGGGTGTCATCATCAAAAAGGGGAAGAGTGATGGAAATTCAATTCCACCCCAAGTGATTTTGATGATGAGCACACCAAATGAAGCTTAGTGTACTAACCACACTACGACTAAGTGTGCAGGTTGTGCGACAAATGAAAAGCTTTATACATACTTCAGAGAAGCGTAATCTACGCTCAAAGACAAGGACGAACGTTGCTAGATCAATGATGAAGCTCAAAGCTCAAATGGAACAAAAGCTCAAGAGAAGCTCACATCTACATCATCATCAGTTAATCAACCTTCCGAAGATGTGTCCTAGTCTATAGTGAGTGTGTTGTGTCTTTCTTAGGATTATGTTAAAACCAATCGTATAGACAACACACACAAAAATGATTTCAAAACATCTTAAATATTTTTTAAATCATTTTCAAAAGTTATCGAAAGCTTTTTCTAGTCACGTTGCATTTTTGTAGTGAAACTCCATTACACCTAGAGCTAACTACTTGTTTGACTAGCAGTGTCTCAGAAGAAACTCCTCTGGAAGTCGACTACGAAGGAGTGGGAGTCGACTACCAGCTGAGAATCAATTTCTCCTGAAACACTCTGGGAGTCGACTACCAATCCTAGGGAGTCAACTACCAGCTGTTGAAATTTGACGTTTTGACTTGACTTTTGACATATCTCTAATTTATTATTCCCATGATTTCCGAGACAAAAGTCAAAAGAATTTGAATTTTGAATTCTCAGTTTTCACCTATAAATAGAGAACTATTTCTTTGAGAAAAACAACAACTCTTGAAATCAAATTCTCTTGTGCAAAACGCTCTCAAATTCTCAGCTCTCATTCTCTCTTAGCAAATCTGTTTTATTCTTGATCTTGAAATTTCTTTAAGATATTATTTTCTGAAGATCGAATTCTTATTTGGCTACTTGTTTTCAAAATCCGTATTACTTATTCCCTGATTTTATTTAAAAGGATTTTGAAAAACATTTGATTTAGATCACAAAGACGTCATTCGTATCTTTGTGTGATCTAGAATCTCATTCTATCAAGCCACTATACACGTAATAGTCAATTACTATTGGCTATAGAATTTGGGTGTAAATCCAATCTCCACCAAACATTTGTGGTGAGTTGGATACGTTTTTCGCTTTGTGATTGCCCTGTGTTGTAAGGGTATTGTTGTTGGAAACCCTAGACAAGTCTAGGTGTTGCAGTTGGAAATCCTGGTCAAGACTAAGTTGTTGGAAATCCTAACGAGTGAAGTTAGGTGCTTGTATTTTCCAAGGCAGATAGTGGAAATCTCGAACCGGATTGGTCGGGGACTGGACGTACCCAAGTTGTGGGGAACCAGGATAAAAATCCTTGTGTCTGCGTTTGCTTATCTGTGTTTGATTATTTATCTTTGTAAGAAATTCTTATTTAACTTGTTATTATTCTTTATTTAACAATATTCTTGTAACTCTTTTATAATATACTGCAGTGATCAGTTTTTGTATTTATACTTCTGTGTAAATTTTATATATCTTCATTAAGTATTTAACTATCTGAGTTGTGCTTAATTTCCCTCCGGGAGTTGACTACTGTTCATAGGGAGTCGACTACCAGAAGATTTTTATCGCTGATTTGATTTGAAGATTTATTGAGTTGATTAAGAACCAAGCGTAGATCACTCTACTTGATTTCTTAGGCAACATTAGAAGGCTTTGATTTGTGTTCATTTATTAAAAACGAAAAAGTTTATTTTATACAATACTATTCAACCCCCCCTTCTAGTGTTGTTTTCCATCCACAGGATCCAACATAGAGATGCATACTTTTAAGACTTTATTTCTGGGTTGACCCCAATCCTACGTGTCTTCCACGGTACAGAGGAGGAGAACCCACATTTACACTTGCTTGAGTTTGAAAAGATATGTTGTTCTTTGTTTGATGGGAGAAAGGCATTGATAGACTATATATTAGATATTTCCCATATTCTTTAAGACATAATGCTATGTATTGGTTCAATGTGTTGCCTCATGACTCATTATCTACTTGGTTATCTTTTAAGGCTGAGTTCGTTAACACATTTCTCCTTAGTTCTTGAGACATGCACAGAGGCAACATGCACTAAAGCAAAAGACATCGAATTTTGCTCAATCTGAAGAAGTGTTTTTCTATCATGATTGGAGGATGTTCAATTGGTGTGTACTTGACTGCCCACAACAAGGTTCTAGGTGCACCATCTCCTTAGATTATTCTATGAGTAACTATTACTATAGATGCATGAGTACGTATGGATCATGAGTGATGGCACATTCTTGGATATGACGCTTACAGATGCTTGGAAATTTTTGAAGGACCTTGCAGAGCCTGAGTAGATTATGTCATATGGAGATCATTCACTTCGATATGAAGACGATGGCTAGGGGATTCCATTTGATGGTACAATATAGCTGGTCCGGAACCAGCTTGAGGAGCCATCTGTGGGCTCTTTCCAATGCAACTTGATGGAAGACCAAGAAGAACTAGATGAGAGGGTGCATTGGAGCCAAGCAGAGGAGATTGAGTGTCGATGTTTGGATGAGCCAGAGGATATGGATGATGGGGGTGCATGTTGACCATGTGGAAAACATGATGAATTTCTATATCGGTGAGGAGGAGGAGGTGCAGATAAGTGAAGGAGAGAGCGAGATTGATGACTTGAGGAGCCTGATCCATGTTCCCCTTCTGATTCAACTCCCCATCTTGAGGTGTACGAGTGAATTGGCAGGACTACTAAGATTTTTAAATTTGGTTATGTGGAGGAGCATGTGTGCAAGGGAGAGAGAGCATACAACCCATTATGAAGCACGAGCCATACCTCCCCATAAGTTGTTTCAATAGCTATTATTTCTTTCACCTCACGATTCACACCGAGCGATCACTCACGAAGATTTTCAAGAAGAAGTACAGAGTATATGGAGGAACGCAGAGCTCGTATACCATGACGGTGAGGATAAGGTAAGGAAAGTAATTGCAAGATGGTCTACAACAGGAGCTGTCAGATTTCTCTCTGCAACTGCTTCCCCTTCCTCCTTAGGCCATGCATCAAACCGTGTTTGGTGACACACTTCATGAAAGTTCCCATCAATCCATGCCCTTCATTTCTGAATCTCAATTTTCAATTCCATATCTTTTAGATTCAGATTGTCATCGCATAGATTTAAATTATTTTATTTATTATAACGAACTGATTTGGAAAACATTTACTGAAGTGCATGTACAACCAACTTGGATTGACACGACTGATCTCATGCAGGACACATGAGAATATTCTAAGGAGATACTGGGAGCTATGTTGTTGGGATCCAAGGTAGCCAGTGGAGGCTTTTCTCCAAAGCAGGTGGCGGAGGAGCATAAGGAGCTAATTGAGCGGCGACCTCAATCATTGGACATCCGAGATTCGCCATTTGGTCACGGTGTGTTCTATCCAGTAGTGTAGATAAAAATAAATATAATTTTTAATTTTTATTCCTTTCGTAGAATGTTTTACTTTTCCTATGTTTTGCTTTGAATAATCCTATACTCTTCCAACATTGAGGACAATGTTTGTTTTTACATTGGGGGGAGAGTATTAGGTAGTTTTAGGACTTTTAGTATTTAACTATTTTTGCTTAGACTTTTTCAGATACATCACCAATCATTGTACATGCATATTTTATTTTCTTCCAGCCTAGTCAATTAGCTTGTGTGCTTAGTTCCTTGAACATGTTTGTGAACTTTTTCAGAATGTTTATGTTCAAAAATTTTAAAGTGACTGACATAATTTAGATTTGTTTTTCTCAGAATTTGGTAAGATAATATGTCATCTATGATATACGTGTATAATTTTCATGATATGAGTTCTCATAACAGCTTAAGAATAGTTTGTATAAATTCATGAGATGCATGATTCATAAGTAGGCAAATTGACTTGAATAGTTAGTAATCTTAAAGGATTTGTGTATTAACATTTGTTGAATTTAGTACTGATGGATCGGTTTGATTTGTTAAGTCATGATACATATATATAATAAAAAAGAAAAAAAAAGTGAGATTTGTGCATCTTTCTTCCAACTTTTATTGAGTAGCCAGGTCTTTATGCGTAAAGAAGCATTAGAGATTCACGTTGAAAAAGGGGATTTGGAGGAGTGCACGAAAAATAAATCTTTAGACAATCTGAACTATTAGGTATGAGGGGGTTTTCATAACCTAATGCCCTAAGACCATCTGGTTTAGGAGTCATTGACCTAACGCTCATTACATGAATTACTCTAAAGTCACTATGGACTCCATTCTTGCTTCAGCTTCTTCAGACAAACCCTCATCCACTCTGGCACATGGACATTACCTCACCATCCTGTTTATTAGTTATAATGTGCCGTTGGATAATGAAACCACAATTCTGGTTCCGGCAGGCATATTTGATGTCCATGCTCTCGGGAGAACGAACCTTCATAAAGACCTTGATCAGAACATCCCCAAGAGAAGGTTGCTGCTGAAGGAGGATCGTCATCCTCTAGGAAAGATAAGAAAGTTATTATTTCAGATTCTGATGAAGAAGAAGAAGGAGAAGAAGACGAAAAAGGAAGCGAAGAAGAAGGAGAAGATAAGGAGCCACCGGCCTACATCATTGAACTTCAAGAAATGCTCTTGAAGAAAATTGGAAAGCTGAAGATATCCCAAGAAAGAGGTTTTGAAGACCTCAACAAGAAAGTGGACGACCTCAAGGAATTCGTGGCAAAGAGCAACAAAATGACGGAAGAGACACTTGGCATGATCCTTGATGAGATCAAGGAATTAAAAAAGAGCGACGGTCATCCTTGATTTACCAAATAATGGTTTTAAAATAATGATTTCAAAAACTTCTAGTCTGTAATAACTATATTATGGTGTGATGCTTGCTACTCTTTTATTACTATGCCTATGGATGAACTTATCTATTCTGCTAAAATATTGGTTGATCACATGCTAACATTTTTCTACAGGAATAGTAATTGAATTCCCCTCCCCTCCAAATGTTTTGTTATAACTTGGACGATTCATGTGTTAAAATGATATGTCATAAATTTTTTTGTTGATGACAAGGGGGAGAAAGATATGAAATGCAAAAATGAATATATTATATGAATGTATTGTTTTGCTAACGAATGAATATATTATATGAATGTATTGTTTTGCTAACGGCTTTGAAGCAGGGGGGAGAACCGCATCAAAGCAGGGGGAGTTACTTCATTTTTCATTTGGGTGTCATCATCAAAAAGGGGAAGAGTGATGGAAATTCAATTCCACCCCAAGTGATTTTGATGATGAGCACACCAAATGAAGCTTAGTGTACTAACCACACTACGACTAAGTGTGCAGGTTGTGCGACAAATGAAAAGCTTTATACATACTTCAGAGAAGCGTAATCTATGCTCAAAGACAAGGACGAACGTTGCTAGATCAATGATGAAGCTCAAAGCTCAAATGGAACAAAAGCTCAAGAGAAGCTCACATCTACATCATCATCAGTTAATCAACCTTCCGAAGATGTGTCCTAGTCTATAGTGAGTGTGTTGTGTCTTTCTTAGAATTATGTTAAAACCAATCGTATAGACAACACACACAAAAATGATTTCAAAACATCTTAAATATTTTTTAAATCATTTTCAAAAGTTATCGAAAGATTTTTCTAGTCACGTTGCATTTTCGTAGTGAAACTCCATTACACCTAGAGCTAACTACTTGTTTGACTAGCAGTGTCTCAGAAGAAACTCCTCTGGAAGTCGACTACGAAGGAGTGGGAGTCGACTACCAGCTGAGAATCAATTTCTCCTGAAACACTCTGGGAGTCGACTACCAATCCTAGGGAGTCGACTACCAGCTGTTGAAATTTGAAGTTTTGACTTGACTTTTGACATATCTCTAATTTATTATTCCCATGATTTCCGAGACAAAAGTCAAAAGAATTTGAATTTTGAATTCTCAGTTTTCACCTATAAATAGAGAACTATTTCTTTGAGAAAAACAACAACAACTCTTGAAATCAAATTCTCTTGTGCAAAACGCTCTCAAATTCTCAGCTCTCATTCTCTCTTAGCAAATCTGTTTTATTCTTGATCTTGAAATTTCTTTAAGATATTATTTTCTGAAGATCGAATTCTTATTTGGCTACTTGTTTTCAAAATCCGTATTACTTATTCCCTGATTTTATTTAAAAGGATTTTGAAAAGCATTTGATTTAGATCACAAAGACATCATTCGTATCTTTGTGTGATCTAGAATCTCATTCTATCAAGCCACTATACACGTAATTGTCAATTACTATTGGCTATAGAATTTGGGTGTAAATCCAATCTCCACCAAACATTTGTGGTGAGTTGGATACGTTTTTCGCTTTGTGTTTGCCCTGTGTTGTAAGGGTATTGTTGTTGGAAACCCTAGACAAGTCTAGGTGTTGCAGTTGGAAATCCTGGTCAAGACTAAGTTGTTGGAAATCCTAACGAGTGAAGTTAGGTGCTTGTATTTTCTAAGGCAGATAGTGGAAATCTCGAACCGGATTGGTCGGGGACTGGACGTACCCAAGTTGTGGGGAACCAGGATAAACATCCTTGTGTCTACGTTTGCTTATCTTTGTTTGATTATTTATCTTTGTAAGAAATTCTTATTTAACTTGTTATTATTCTTTATTTAACATAATTCTTGTAATGCTTTTATAATATACTGCAGTGATCAGTTTTTGTATTTATACTTCTGTGTAAATTTTATATATCTTCATTAAGTATTTAACTATCTGAGCTGTGCTTAATTTCCCTCCGGGAGTTGACTACTGTTCATAGGGAGTCGACTACCAGAAGATTTTTATCGCTGATTTGATTTGAAGATTTATTGAGTTGATGAAGAACCAAGCGTAGATCACTCTACTTGGTTTCTTAGGCAACATTAGAAGGTTTGATTTGTGTTCATTTATTAAAAACGAAAAAGTTTATTTTATACAATACTATTCAACCCCCCTTCTAGTGTTGTTTTCCATCCACAGGATCCAACATAGAGATGCATACTTTTAAGACTTTATTTCTGGGTTGACCCAAATCCTACGTGTCTTCCACGGTACAGAGGAGGAGAACCCACATTTACACATGCTTGAGTTTGAAAAGATATGTTGTTCTTTGTTTGATGGGAGAAAGTGCATTGATATACTATATATTAGATATTTCCCATATTCTTTAAGACATAATGCTATGTATTGGTTCAATGTGTTGCCTCATGACTCATTATCTACTTGGTTATCTTTTAAGGCTGAGTTTGTTAACACATTTCTCCTTAGTTCTTGAGACATGCACAGAGGCAACATGCACTAAAGCAAAAGACATCGAATTTTGCTCAATCTGAAGAAGTGTTTTTCTATCATGATTGGAGGATGTTCAATTGGTGTTTACTTGACTGCCCACAACAAGGTTCTAGGTGCACCATCTCCTTAGATTATTCTATGAATAACTATAACTATAGATGCATGAGTACGTATGGATCATGAGTGATGGCACATTCTTGGATATGACGCTTACAGATGCTTGGAAATTTTTGAAGGACCTTGCAGAGCATGAGTGGATTATGTCATATGGAGATCATTCACTTCAATATGAAGACGATGGCTAGGGGATTCCATTTGATGATACAATATAGCCGGTCCGGAACCAGCTTGAGGAGCCATCTGTGGGCTCTTTCCAATGCAACTTGATGGAAGACCAAGAAGAACTAGATGAGAGGGTGCATTGGAGCCAAGCAGAGGAGATTGAGTGTCAATGTTTGGATGAGCCAGAGGAGATGGATGATTGGGGTGCATGTTGATCACGTGGAAAACACGATGCATTTCTATATCGGTGATGAGGAGAAGGTGCAGATAAGTGAAGGAGAGAGCGAGATTGATGACTTGAGGAGCCTGATCCATGTTCCCCTTCTGATTCAACTCCCCATCTTGAGGTGTACGAGTGAATTGGCAGGACTACTAAGAGTTTTAAATTTGGTTATGTGGAGGAGCATGTGTGCAAGGGAGAGAGCATACAACCCATTATGAAGCACGAGCCATACCTCCCCATAAGTTATTTCAACAGCTATTATTTCTTTCACCTCACGATTCACACCGAGCGATCACTCACGAAGATTTTCAAGAAGAAGTACAGAGTATATGGAGGAACACAGAGCTCGTATACCATGACGGTGAGGATAAGGTAAGGAAAGCAATTGCAAGATGGTCTACAACAGGAGCTGTCAGATTTCTCTCTACAACTGCTTCCCCTTCCTCCTTAGGCCATGCATCAAACCGTGTTTGGTGACACACTTCATGAAAGTTCCCTTCAAACCATGCCCTTCATTTCTGAATCTCGATTTTCAATTCCATATATTTTAGATTCAGATTGTCATCGCATGGTTTTAAATTATTTTATTTATTATAACGAACCGATTTGGAAAACATTTACTGAAGGGCATGTACAACCAACTTGGATTGACACGACTGATCTCATGCAGGACACATGAGAATATTCTAAGGAGATACTGGGAGCTATGTTGTTGGTATCCAAGGTAGCCAGTGGAGGCTTTTCTCCAAAGCAGCTGGCGGAGGAGCATAAGGAGCTAATTGAGCGGCAACCGCAATCATTGGACATCCGAGATCCGCCATTTGGTCACGGTGTGTTCTATCCAGTAGTGTAGATAAAAATAAATATAATTTTTAATTTTTATTCCTTTCGTAGTATGTTTTACTTTTCCTATGTTTTGCTTTGAATAATCCTATACTCTTCCAACATTGAGGACAATGTTTGTTTTTACATTGGGGGGAGAGTATTAGGTAGTTTTAGGACTTTTAGTATTTAACTATTTTTGCTTAGACTTTTTTAGATACATCACCAATCATTGTACATGCATATTTTATTTTCTTCCAGCCTAGTCAATTAGCTTGTGTGCTTAGTTCCTTGAACATGTTTGTGAACTTTTTCAGAATGTTTATGTTCAAAAATTTTAAAGTGACTGACATAATTTAGATTTGTTTTTCTCAGAATTTGGTAAGATAATATGTCATCTATGATATACGTGTATAATTGTCATGATATGAGTTCTCATAACAGCTTAAGAATAGTTTGTATAAATTCATGAGATGCATGATTCATAAGTAGGCAAATTGACTTGAATAGTTAGTAATCTTAAAGGATTTGTGTATTAACATTTGTTGAATTTAGTACTGATGGATCGGTTTAATTTGTTAAGTCATGATACATATATATATAATAAAAAAGAAAAAAAAGAGAGATTTGTGCATCTTTCTTCCAACTTTTATTGAGTAGCCAGGTCTTCATGCCTAAAGAAGCATTGGAGATTCACGTTGAAAAAGGGGATTTGGAGGAGTGCAAAAAGGGGATTTGGAGGAGTGCACGAAAAATAAATCTTTAGACAATCTGAACTATTAGGTATGATGGGGTTTTCACAACCTAATGCCCTAAGACCATCTGGTTTAGGAGTCATTGACCTAACGCTCATCACATGAATTACTCTAAAGTGTTATTAAAATGAGAGAGAAAACAATCATGATTTAGCTTGTCAAAACACATGAGTTAGGGAAAGATGAAATATTTGTGAGAGCCAAAACATTTTATACGATTCATGAAACTATGATATGACATTTTGCCATACTTGTGATAACTATACGTCATCAATTTATATGTCACTAATTGAATGCTGGATAGAGAAAATATCATGACATTTGTTCTTATTCATATTTGTTCCATATTATTTACTGGATTATGTTGGAAAGCGATATCATTGAGTGTGCCATGTTTGATTGATAATACTTTGATGCGCTTATGTTTAATTCTGAAAAAGATTGCTTATTTTGTTAGGGACAAGAAAAAAGATTGTTGGGGTGTGTGATTCTGGTGAAATATTGCATATTTACCGCCTTCATTAATTGGCGTTTTGTGCATATTTAATATTCAGTTTGACTCCGATATGTGCATATTTAGAATATCATGAAATATTGGAGCATATCATTTATTTATGCACAAAACATGATTTTTATAGATTATTTTTATCCTATTTTTCATGTCAATATGGCATTATTACGAGTCAAGCAATTATTTTCGCAGATTTTTTGGAGCTCGGATGCATCTTCTACAAATTCTAGAAGAAGCCAGCCAACAAAGCAATCAGCCTTCTGATGGAGTTTTCCAGACGTCTGGGACTATAGCTTCAGATGATTGGATCTCCCAATCAAATGGCTTGTTCAGTTAGCTAGAATGGGTGGCAAAAACAGATAGTTCAAAATATTTACAGTCAGTGCCACTCAGCCGTCTGAAGAAGAATAGCCAGATGCGTGATCTCCTAGCAGCAGATATGCCAGATATGCCAGACATCTGGATGGACCACATCTAACGGATGATTGACTCAGCACAAGCTGAAGGCGCTAATGCAATCAAACACCTGGGACGACCGAGTCAGACATTTGAGTGATCGGACTTAAAGCTGGCCACTTAACAGAATCAGACGTCTAGAGTGTCTTTTATAGACGTCTGACTGGCTCTTCCTGGTGATTTCTGGAGAATTTTTAAACCGAACCCAAAATGATTTGAGATGTCGGATCTAGCAATCAAGGGCTGATATTTATTAGGGTTTTCGGTGGTATAAATAGGAGTCCATAGGGCTACTTTTCATTATCTTTGATGGTCTAAAAGTTAGGGGGCACCATTTTTTTGAGCTAAGGTTTGGAGGTGCTTAATAAGGGATTTTGGGGGTTTTTCTTATTCCAAAAGACTACTGATTTGATCTCTCTCTCTCTCTCTCTCTCTCTCTCTCTCTTATCTCTTATGTATTTTCATTTTAGTTGTATTGTAACAATGATTTGGATGATATTTTTGAGTAAAAACGTTTCCTTTATTGTTATTATGAATTAGATCAGGCTTTGTGTCTGTTTTGGTTAATTTTTAGGGCTTTTGTGATGTTATAGCTTCCTTGTTCTATTGCAAATTTTAATGTTTAGATTTATTGTGCTATTAATCCCTACAATTGCTTGTTGATCACCTGCTAAGGCTATGATCCAATAGGAATCATAGGATTATATCGAGAGGCCCCTCTAGACTGTTTTAATGACATGGGATTGATGACATGAAAGGTCACTTAAGATGCAACCAGTTACCAGTTTAATTGCTTTATCATCCGATTATGCAAGCCTGATTGGGACCCGTAATTGAGTCATAATTTGACCTTATCACCCATTATGGTATCTTCTGGTGATGCAAACTCTAAAAGGGATCCACTATTGAGTTATACGTAGGGACATTGGAATCATGACTAGTATTAACCCTATATGACCCCATAACACTTGCAACTCCTCCTATATCTCTCTATCGTATATTGGCCAGCTAACTTTAGTGAATCCTAGATCAAAACCCACAATTTTCCCATTTATCCCACCAAATTTTGTAGTTAAGACAACACTAGTCCCACCATTATCTTTTCTAAATCAAATGAATTTGTGATAGTGTAGAATGGCTTGTCCCCGTTCTTCGAACTTGGGCTCATCCGGATTTATTACTTGACGTCCTCCTATACCTAGGAGTAGTGTGCAATATTTTCCTCCCGTCAGCCACCAACTTGTCAATAGTCAACGAGATCCTAGGGATCTTGGCCGCTTGCCATAAATGCACCGCTCTAACAAGCCATTTACTCGACGTGCCTGCCATCAGAATGCCTCCCGATAGGGCTGTTTGTCTGGAGTGTACTGAGTGGACATTGAATGCTGGCATTAGATGCTGAGGGATGGCCTGGAGAGGACATTGCACATCTATTTGAGATCACATAGTTGCTGACATGCGGGTTGTCTGGGTGCCCTGGTTGCGGGAGTCAACCTCGTAGAGGTCGTCCATGCACAGTTGTGTTGTTGAAGGAGTCGATCTCATGGATTGGGATTGTCTTATAAGAGCTGAGTGAGCCGACCTCGAGGAGATTGTCCTTGCTAAACTATTTTGAGGCCAGGTCAAGCAAGCCTCCCAAGTCAAAGGTAGGGGTACCTGAGGCGAGTGGAGTTGTGGCAGGTCCCATCTGTTAAGTTTGGCTGGGTCCCATGGCTGGTGGGCCCTAGTTTAGTTACAGTGTCTACAATGTCCACTCATCTTCTGGCTCAACATTGTCGACCCGAGCTATAATTGTGATGTCAAAATGGGGAGGCTTGGTGACGAAACGATCAGAGAAGCTGGCGTTAACACCGTCGGGTTAGTCTGACTTGATTCATAAATAAGAAGTGTACATTAGTGCTTGGGTGGAAGCACACTTATGATGGCATGCTACTGTAGCCATCATCCCTCTAGGATCGAAGAGACATGATGTAAAAAAGATGAGGTAATGCCATCATCATCGGAGATCAGGACGTCTCCCTTGGAGTTTTCTTCGAGCGAGGGAAGCAACTGTTCCATCGAGGATATATGTGAAATAGAAGTGCTATACTGAACAAGGAGGCATAGTAGGCCTGCTTCACCACTAGGTAGTCGATGGCCATGTTGTGGTGGTGCTCTAGATGTGAGGTCTGCCCCTCACTAGCCTATTGTTGAGGTAAATTCGTAGCCTCTGGTGACACACTCTGAGGATGGAGAGATCAATTCACACTACCATTCTTTGGCCGAGAGTCTATGGAAAGAAAAAGGGAAGGCAATGAGGGGATAAATGTTGATCCGTTGTCGAAGATGATTAGGGTAGTGTCCCACGTGTAGTCGTTGAATCCACCACCCTCGATGCAGAACAGGTGTAGGCATTCGAT
The DNA here is from genome assembly GCA_030789695.1 of Scilla litardierei. Taxonomy (NCBI): domain Eukaryota; kingdom Viridiplantae; phylum Streptophyta; class Magnoliopsida; order Asparagales; family Asparagaceae; genus Scilla; species Scilla litardierei. The sequence goes on along the minus strand of JAULAV010007452.1, from coordinate 120,222 downwards.
CTGGGTGAGGACCCGAGGCCTGACGGTGAGGTACTAAAGTGGGGCACCGCTCAGATGCACGATTGATGCTGCTGATCATCTTACTATCGGGGTGTTGGACTACATACTGCGGGAGACTGGGAGTGTCGGTGGTCACTGTGTGTTAGTCAGGGCCAGCAGAGTTGTGCCACTACTTCAACAGCTTTTGCCTCATCAAGGATTGAATGGAGACTTTAGAGGATGAGGTCGCCTATCTCCAGTATCTGGTCCAGTTGTAGAGGGAAACTGGATGAGGAGAGGTCTCGACTACGATGATTCAAGCTGGACATAGAAGAGCTATGCAGGGCATTTGCTTGTAAGTCCATGGAAGGTTTTGAATATGGAGTTGTGCCTGTTAAAGATGAACCTGACCCATGGCCAGATATGTAAATTTTTCCTTCTGCTTTTGTATTTTTGTGGCTGCACATTGTCAGATAACAATTTTGTATTCTTTCATTGATGAATGAAATAAACTTTGCTAATTGATGAATGTTATAACTTGCATCGCCTTTTGGTAATTTTGTAAATTGTGGGGTTTCTTGAGCTTGGAGGACTATGAGGGTAGCATGACACCTCTTGTGTGATGCATCAGTACCGGGCCCAATGTTTGTTTTGTTGGACATTGGCAAATAAGCCCAATATGATTTTTATGATGATCACCACATTATGTGTTGCTAATGACTTTACTTGTTTAAGTCATAGATTCAACAAAAATATTTCTTAAAGATTTCGTGTAAGAGCAAAATTTGGAGGTAAATAGTATTATTATGGTTTCTTCATAAAGACATTGTGATGCTTCATCAAGGCTTAACGCATATGAGCATAAAAGTCATGAAGAATCAAGAAGCTTGAAGAATATTTTCTTTTTCTTCTCTATGTATTTTTATCTTTATTTTGTAGAAAACATGTAAGTCTTGATTAGATGGTCACACACACACTTTGATAACACTTACCATCTTAGATACTAACTATATGAGAAGCCTAGAAATCTTACCAATAGGCTTCATGGTCAAAACACTCTTATTAGTGTTTTTGGACCATGACCAGACAGCTACAGAAGGTCACACATACATCTGGTGTGTCTGCCTTTCATTTCGACATGCACAGCCTATATCTGAAGCTTATTTGTCAGATACCTAAACAATGTCATAGTCGACTGAGTATTGAACTCCAGAAGTCTGGATGCCATCTGTTGGTCTTTCTGTTTGTTTTGTCCCACTAATAGTTTTAGCCAACTGATGTAGAGTTTACAGATGACAGAACAGTTTGTCAGTCGTCTGACCCCTTAACTTCGGCTGTCTGATGACTCAGAAATCTGGCCGATTATAGCCGTTAGACAACTGTTTTCCAGGGTCAGTGATGTGTGTTTATTTTATATGTTTTTCACGTACTATTCCTCCACATTTCATGCCACTTTACCCTGCTTTCCACACCATTTCTTCTACTTTTTGTTCCTTTTTACGTTTTGGGCTTATTTAATGTATGTTCTGCTAAGCGCGAACGTTTTATATATTTATAACCGCAAGTGCACGGTGTCGTGTAGCGCTATATGGGTCGAACTCGAGGAGGCATTTGTTGATTACCGATTTCTTTCGATGTTTGAAAGCTACGCAATCGAATGGTGGTCGAGATGAGAAATAATGGTAAAATCAGATTATAAAAGCTCTAGGACTTAGGGTCCCCCACCATTGAACTAGGTTTAAGGTTGGATTATGATTTAATCGATTGTTGGATTCATTGGGACTCGGGAGAGGTCGTCTAACCTAAGGGCGTTCTCATAACCCCCACTCTCGTGATGCATGATAGGATAGTCCCTTATGTTATCACTACCCCCCCGCTCTCGTGATGCTATGATAGGACTACCCTAACCTATATCGATGTCGACTCTCGCCGATACATCGGTATATGTTAGGTGCATTACGTCCGACGAATGTCCCCAATCTTCCTCTATGACACTCTCGTGGTCAGGGATTTTGATCTATATTATGAGGGCACTAATCGATGCCCGACTCTCGTCGGCCACACCGATAGTATGAGTCATTGTAGGGATCGAAAACCCTATATTGGTCCTGACTCTCGTCGGCGGCCAATCTAATTATCCAGAAGGGAGGAGACCGATTTACAATGACAATTAGCATCCTAATATACCCCAAATCAACAATTAGCCAACAATTAAATTAACTATTTCATCCAATCCATGGCCCAATTTCAATGGAGTTCAACCAATTGCACTAGAGGAAAACCTACTCACTACCCATTATTAGAGATGCAATCAACATCAAAGATTCAATGAGTAATGCCATTGATTCAATAAGAGAACTCAAGTTATAGTAATCCACAATTTCAAAGAGAAAGGAAATAGAATTATATGGCTAATTAACAATCTAAAACAAAGTATTTTAAAGGAATAAAAAAAGAACTACTGAGTTAAAGGAAGAATAATCCTTACAAAAACCCAAAAGCTCTCAAAAATAGTAGAGAAAAAGCTCTTGGGCGCAGCAGGGAAGATGTGCTTCTATACAATCTGAAAAAGACTAAAAAGACCATATTAACTAATCCTGACGGCGCCCCCATTTGACATAGAATCTCAATTCGACACGGCTGCAAGCCGCATCGAAAAAGATGCAGCCACGTCATCTGGACGCGTAAAAGAGCTTCGATCTGTAGCATCGACGTGACTGAGTCGTTAAAGACGCGACCGCATCGAAAAAGATGCGGCCGCGTCGTCTGGACGCGTAAAAGAGATTCGATCTGTAGCATCGACGAGACCTAGTCGTTAAAGACGCGGCCGCATCGAATCCGGCTTCGACGCTCGCATGGTCTTTGAAACGATCACGTGATGCGACCGTTTGGTCTTCAGCTCTTTTGGTATTATGCGTCCGCATGGTTGAATTTGACAAATGTCGGCATTGTGTTAATTTCTTCTTTTCTTGTTTTCTGAGATGATGCGGTCATTTGGAAATCACCTGCGCAGCTGTGACAAATAGAGTTCTGAGCTGCTGGGCATCTGAATGACGCGGTCGTATGAAGTACATTCACGCAGCAGTGTGGAATTGAAATCATGGCTTGCTGGGTGGCTGAGTGACACATATGCGTCGAATCGTAACGGTCGTTTGTGTCATTTTATCCTTCTTTTCTCCCCCTTTTCACACTATGAGCTCTCATTTCCGCTCCTTTCGCTCTTTTGTGCCTTTTCATGCTTTATGGGTCCGATTTGATATGTATTTTCGGAAAAGTACAAAATGGACCATAAAATAAAAATGGTCACAAAATGGGGAAAATGGGGGAAAAAATGAATGAAACAGCATGAAATGTGCATGGAGAAGGGGTAAAAAGTATATACAAAAACCACTAATCAAAATCCCCCAAGCTATACTCTTCCTTATCCTCAAGGAAGATAAGAGAGAGCATAGATTAGAGGCTTGCAATCAAGCACACAAATGATGTCATGAATCTTCGAGAATTTCTAAAAAATCGAGTTTATATACATGATGGGCGAATCGAAATTTCGAATTCATGGAACTTAAACGCTTTGATTTCTTTTCATCAATAAGAATATAATCCTAGGACGTTGTCTCTAACCCAAATCGTCAAGTAATATACTAGACAATGGCCATACTCAAATCCTAAGATATTTCCTCTAACCCGTCCTTAGGTCGAAGGGATATGAATCCAAGTTATGCAATGGTCGAAGGAGGGATACGTTTGGGATCGAGAAAGTGGTGCTCACAACATATCCGCTTTCCTTGATTCTTGAAATTGTTAGGATTATTTATGCTTTTGTACACACACACACACGCATTCTTTTTAATATTTTTTTGGATTTACAATTGGCTTGTGTAAGGAGTGTTGGGTCGGTGGCTTCCAGATCAGACGACCTTAGGGCATAGAGCCAAGAATGACCCCTCGGACCTACTAACTCAAACCATATAGAATATTAATTCATATGCACTCCCCAAGCTAACCTTTTGACGCGAGGCCCCGACAGTTTCTATCGTGGGGATCCAGTTACTCAGTGTTGCTGGGGGAACAGTGAACATATATTTTTTCTATTCACAAATTTTTTCTTCTTTTTTATTAGAAAGCATGGCTATGTCAAACAAGATCAATCCTCAGTATTGGGTGATATGTTGTTATCCAAGTCTTGAGGGATTATAATCCATTATACTCAATTATCGGCTCCATGGTCCATGCATAAAGTGGGTTCCTAAGTTTCAACCTACGTCGGGTTCAAGTACTTCTATCTTAGGGACCATGATGACGGCCAAAGCTAGGATATTACAAGGGATTTAAAAGTAGAGACATGTCCTATTCAAATATCCTAATTGACATCGTGGAAATCGAGCGTAAAAGTTTAGAAAACGAAATTTGACTCGAGATTCCACACATATAAGGACTCATTTTTGAAAAAATTCTCGAAGCGAATGCATATATATACAAATGGGTGCATGATGATGCAAGATGTATGATTCAAATGCAGATATTTTTGTTGTTTTTGATTTGTTTTCAATTTTTTGGCTTTTTTTGAATGCATATAAGGAAGAAAACATGAAGTAAATGCAAATGAAAGGAACCACGAAATAAAATGGAAATTGAAAAAGAAAAACAAGAGGAAAATGAAAATGAAAGATAAAAGGGAGAAAATAAGGAGGAAAATAGAAGAAAAGTAGAGAAATAAGCATGAAAACGCTCCTCCCCCAAGCTAAACTGAGCGTTGTCCTCAATGCAATAAAAACACTAAAAATAGAACGTGAGGACAAAAAGTGAGGGAAAGGAGATCTAGGTGCATCTCCCCAAGCTAAATTGAAGCGTGCCCAAAAAGTGAGAATGTGTGATATAATGTGCCAAGTGATCATAGGGAGTGCAGAAAGTTATCCAATCAAATTGAGCCACCATCATGTGGTGGCTGGGAGGGTGATGTAGGTGGGACTGATGGCTCAGACGATGGTGCAGCTGTGGTGTCTGCAAAGTGGAGATGTAATGGATGGAGCTGTGGTGGGTGTGGGTGAATCGTCTAGAGACGATGAGATGACTGTGACATCTTCAGGGGGTGGTGGTATGTGTGGAAGTAGGAGGAGGTGACAGAATACATGTGGATGGAGTGGGAGATGATGGTGCTCCAGAAGTGAGAGCTGGTGAAGAATTGGATGGAATCACAGTCTCTGGAGGAGGTGATGGAATAGATAGAATCACAGTCTTGGGGTGAGGTGAAGGTGGAGCATGTGGAGATGGTGGTGGTGTAGGAATATTAGGTGGGGTGGTAGAAATGTGAGGTGTAGGGGTGGTAGTGTCCACAGGCTGCGATGGCTGGGGTGGGTGTGGAATAGGAAAGAGATGAGGCTCAATAACAGGGTAATGACCCTGGTTATGGGGCCAGCGGTAGACGGCATCGAACTGTGGCTGGAGGGTCACGACAACAGAGATGAGGCTGTCTACCAAGGATTTGAACTCAGAAAGAGTGTCTCTAAATCCAATCAGGGTGTGATGGTGGAGGCCTTAAAATCTCTAATCTCCTCCTCCACTCGAGTGAAACGCTCGAGGTAGGAAAGTGGAGGAGGATGAGTGATGCTGCTACCCTCGCCATGTTGGTGAGATATCATATGGAACTAACGTAGGGTGGGCCTGATGGTGAGGTCAGAAGTGGAAGCAGGTGGGACAATGAGATCCTGGATATGCTGGGGCTAGGCCTAAGGCTGAGTAGGTGGTGCATGAGCACCATGGGCAAGGTCTGGATCAGGTGGAAAAATCCACTGCATAGAGGTCCTAGCTCCAAAACGTACAGGGTTTCGGAACCTAGTGTGTGGGGTCTGGTGGTGTCCTTGAAGCCAAAAATATCTATCCTCCTCAAAAGATTTGATCATGTGCATGTTGGACAAGACAAATGATCTAGAGAAGTGGGGCCTAGAACGTGGTGCATAGAGACCAGGAAATGGGAGGAAGCTGGGCAAAGATAGTGATAGACCCTCCGCAACAAATACGAGAGTGTGGGCAGGTGAGGGTGTGGAGAAATATCTGGTTCAGCCACAAACCAGCATGGAGGATGTATCGTGGGAGTGCGGTGCCGTCCTCCCGGATGACACGTGGCTGGGTGGCACACCAGAGGAAGAAAATCTCATCCTGAGAGATCTGACCAGTCTCGTATCTGCAGAAGACCGAGTTCACAATAATGCGATGCATAAGGGAAAGGCAAGGGAGAATGACGCTAGAAGCCTTCGCCAGTGTGAAGGGAGAAAGGCCAGTAATCCTCAGTCAAAAGTGTTCTGATCACACTCTTGAGGATATGGATAGTTGTGTAAGTGTGCGTCAGGCTCAACAGCTAGAGGCCACTTGAAGAGGGGGTTCAATGAATTGGTGGACTTACCGTAGTCCTTGTTCATCAATTGAAGCGAGAACCCCGATGGAAAACTCTTGAAGATTGCTAGGAACTCTTATGTGAGTCTCCTATAAGTTCTAGCCTCACACTCCAGGAACTCATCCCAACAAATGTTTCGGATGAGAGTGCTAACTCCATCTAAGAGACCAAGTGCAGATAGAGCTATGACGTGGTCGTCCTGGAATACAACTCTAGAAACAATGTAATTTTATCGCAAGTGCACAGTCTAGTGGCAAGCGGGTATCGATCACATGGAGGAACTAATAACTGTAATATATATGATTTACTAAGCTATTGGTGAAAAATTAGTTTTGAAAGAGTTGGTGTCACAATCGTTCAAGTATCGATGTAAATTCAATATATAAAGATGTCTAGGGCTTGGGAATCCCCACTATAGATCTCGAGTAATCAATGCAAATTATGAATCTCAATATTACTAAACTTGGGTTAAATGTGAACTTGTTGTAACTAAATAGAGTACCAACGCACGCTATCGCGCTACGCACGTCTATAGCAATCTATACTAGAGCCTCGCTCTTGTGCAAACCTAGTTCAAAATACTAGCATTAAGATTGATAATTATATCCAATCCCAACTCAAGCTCGCTCTTACACAACTTTAGTTCGAATCTAGATCGTGATAGTTCGTACTTGTTTCACCGTTGTGCAAACGAATTTAAGTATATATGTATAATAAAGATGCTAGATTTGGTCGCTCTCGTGCACCAAATCTAGTGAATCTTGATTATAGATCTAGATCGAATATTTAGGGCTTCCCATAGATCAAGATCCTCTCTCGAGCTCTCAAGATCCGATGGAAATTCCTAGCTATCCGTAGTAATCCAATCACAATCTTACCTTTTAACAAGTTTAACAACAGGGGTATTCAATTATTTCACATATCAAACTTTAAATCCATAGGGTTCATCCCTTTGCCCTAGAGCAAAAGAATTACTCACAAATCATCATGAAAATCACAAGAGAAATAAGATTGATAAGAGAATTCATTGCAAAACTCAGATCTAATAAGAGATATATCATCCAAATGTAAACTTCAACAATAAAGTATGGAGTCTCTCCTTTGGGCTGCCTCCAGATCTGGCTACTTATATGTGCCCAAAAGATGCAAAAATCCTGACAACTTTTCCCCTGGTCGGCCTCGAACCCTAGTTTACAGTTTGGGCTGACGGCGCCACTCGGCCGAGTGAACAGCTCACTCGGTCGAGTGTAGAATCTACATCAAAATCAGAATATCAGCATTTTAGGCTCCTCAGACCACTTGGCCGAGTAGTCTGTTTACTCGGTCGAGTGGAGTTACTACTCAGTCGAGTGGAGTCTTCTGCAGATCCTCCATAAAACAGAGACGTGTCAAAGATTTTCTTCACAAAATTTTGCTCCATTCGGTCGAGTGGAATCCTCACTCGATCAAGTGGAAATTTCCACTCGGTTGAGTACATTTCAGCTCTCAATCAGGCTTGATTCGTCGTATCAGCTTCACTGGTCGAGTGAGATGCTTCACTCGGTCGAGTGAGACGCTTCACTCGGCCGAGTAGCATGTAAATCTTCTCAAAACTCCTTCTTCTTGCTTCCTCGTTAATTTCTTCGCCTCTATTCCTCTTCTACTCAGCCTCCAGTGCCCTTAGCTCTCCGATATCGTCATCAATGACACTCCAGAATGTGTGTATGTGCTTATGGCTCCAAATCACTCCCGATTGCTCCATATCTCCTGAAATCAGACGAAACTAAGAAATAGTAAAAAGTACCGCGAAATCGTCGTATGATCGTGAAAATCGCAATATGAGCAATCGAAATGGCATGCAAATATGCAGAAATAAAGTGTAAAATATGAGCATATCAAAATCCCCCAAGCTTACCTCTTACTCGTCCTCGAGGAAGATGAGTAAAAAGTGAACTTGGCGAATAAAAATAAAGATAAATCAAAGAAGATGAAAAAGAAGATGAAGATGGAAAAGTGCTAAGTCATTCTCTCAGAACTCGGATTTGCTTACTCAAATAGCATGAGCAATGAATAAGAAACATAGCTAAAGCTTTTATTTCGATATCACATCATATGGGTACATTTGATAGAAAATACTAAGAACAACGTGAATCGTCTGAAATATGAAATCATTTTAGAATCAGCATCGTCTGAGGCATATAAAACGATATACGTGATTATAGACAACATACTTTTCCATTGATTGATTCTAATTGGAAAATAAGAGATCTCACTCATTTCAAATCAAAAAGAATAGAAAGAGATGGTTTTCATGAATTTCATGCCGATTTTTCAATTCATAGACTTTGTTATACTCTAAGTCATCTCCCTAAGTATCAGAAATTACCTAGCATATGTTGTCATGCACATACAAGTAAGTTGGATTTGGATCTAAGCCTAGGGGGTGAATAGGCTTTTAAAAATTCTCGCGCAACCCACGATAAATCACAAGCAGCTATAATCACATGCAGGATAAACAATAAGCAATCACAGATGCACAATAGATTTACCCTGGTTCGGTCGCACCCACGACCTACGTCCAGCCCCAAAAGCAAATAATATATTAGAAATATTACCTAGTACAGCATGTAGCTAGAGCTCCCACTCTACACTCGCTTGACTCTCAGTACCTGCACTCACCAAAGTGCTCAACAAAACTAATCCTAGTACATGCTCTCACTTGACTATTCCCAACTAGTCAAGTCCCTCTTTCTAGCACCCACCAGATAGACCCCAAAAGTACACAAAAGTGGTAAAGTTTCTCCTACATAGATCGTTACTACTACACACAAATAATATTAAAAGATTTTAGAGAATCTCAGTGTGTAGGCGTAGTCGTCTCTGTCAATCGACACGGGCCAGCTCTCGTCTGGCAAGATGTAGATGTCTCTTCTCGTCTGCAACTCAAGTTACTGCTCTCGCTTGGCCCCTCTTTCAATATTACGGCCTTGTCTTGATGGTGCAGCAGCAGTGCGTGGCCTGAACCCAGCAGTGCGCGGACAGAACCCTGCAGTGCGCGGACAGAACCCTGCAGTGCATGGACAGAACCCTGCAGTGCACACGCAGACCCCTTGTTTGCTTTAGCAGTCCATGTGCAGACCACTCCTTGATGCTGTAGCAGCCTCCTCTTGGTGCTTGGGTCTGCAACTTGCGGCTACAGTTGCTCCTCCTCAATGGCAACTTACGACAATGGGGAAATTGCTTGGTGCATGACTTGCAGAAGGTGGTGTTCAATGAAGCTTGGGCTCTTTTGGCTTGGAGAAGATGATGGAGTGGGATGCCCTTTGGCCTTGGTATATTGCGCAAGATATGAGCTTGGCTCTTGGAGATATTGCAGCTATGGGAGGAGCTTGGGGTTTTGGACTTGTGGCTAGAGGAAGTTGCACAAGGAGATGATATAGTCTTGGTTATATTGCGGCTATATGAGATGTGATAAAACAATGGAGCTCTTTGACCTTGTGTGCTTGGAAATTTCGGCTATGGAGATTATGAAGTTGAAGCTTAGGGAAAAGGGAAGGAGGAGCTTTGGCCTCGGAGAAGAAGAGCAATAGGGTTTATGGCTTGAGGGTGTGCAAGTTTTCTCTCCCCTTTCTCTTGTGTTATCGCAATGTCTCTTTGCTATGGCCGCATTATTATGGCTAGGGTTTTGTTGTATGGCTGTAAGTTTTAGGTCCCTTGATTGCTTGGTTTATATAGGGAAGGGTTTGGAGAATTTGTGGATAAGGAGAAATCCTAATCGGGATAGGAGTAGGATATTTGGAGGGATTCTATTTGATCTCATTGTAATACTAATTGGTTTAGGATTTGTATTCAAATAGGATATGAGATTTGATAGGATCTTTAATTGATTTGAATCAATCAAAGGAGATTAGAAAGAGATACTCCATATCTCTCCATATTGGAATAGGATTAGAATGGCAATGGGGATAAGTATCAATCTTAAATTGATTTGAATAAGATCCTCTCCAATTTGACTTGGTACAATACTTGTAGCTATAGTCACCATCTCTTTGACCAAGTCCAAGTTGCTATATGAATAACAATTTCGCCATCTTCCAATTTGCTATGTGAATAGTAATTCCTCCATTAATTGACTTGGTCATCACTTTGAAGATTTACAAGCGTGCCACTCCTGAAAACACTTAACACCCACATTAGAGCGTTCACACACATTTTTATCATCAAACACAAAGTCATTGATCGTTCAATCCAACACACGTTGTATCCAACAAATTAGTCACTCTCCCACACATCATTGGATCCCCTTCCCTAAGCGTAGTTATAAGCATGGTGTCATCAAACATAAAATACAAATTTTTTCCATATATTTTTGTAGCTCCATATGAATAAAAAGGAAAATAAGAAAGAAATAAGAAGGGATTGTGTATACAATAGAACTATCCTATATATACATATGAACAATCCCAAATAAAGATAGAAAGATAGAATTTTTTTCCTTTATTTTGAGATTTTGGGATAATGGAGCTTATTCTTTTTAGCATGGGGAAGATGCAAACATAGGACTCACTTAAGAGGAGATTCACCAATGACTATAAGTATAGAAATGATTTTCAAGATATGTGGAGAAAGAATATAAGATAACACTCGGTTCACTCTTTTGCATGTGCACAACAACTTCAGCAGGGTAATGTAATCTACTCAGTTTGATATCAAAAAGTAAACTAATCTATTCATATCATGTGACAGTCATTCATTCAACCTGGAAGTTTAATACACATTTCATGCAAAAAGAAGTGATAATAAGGTACAAAGCAGTACTCCAAGTAATAGGCAGTCAATGCGTGAAGCTTGGTTTGTTTTCTATAAAGAGTATACAATAATGTAATTCCAAGACTTAGCCAACGCTAAAATTCATTCACAAACGAATAAAACATGATGGAAATTCTTTTTCTCAAATTCATGGCAATATATCGCATATGACATCAGAAATAAAAAAAATAGCATGGCAGGAGATACGTGCATAAGAGTAAAGCGACTCCATGCTGTAATCATCATAGGGAATTCATCTCTAGCTAAGAAAGTAAAAGAAATAAAGATAAAATAAAAACTAACTATACACATGCAAAAGACTCCAAAAATAAATAAAACATGATGCACGTCAATAAAAATGAAAAAGGACGTGGAAATAAGCGAAAAATAAAGAAAAGTGAAAAATAAAGATAAAAATAAAGAAAATAAAAAGTGTGTGTACACTCCCTCCCCCAAGCTAAACATCACATTGTTGTCAATGTGCGAAGGGTGGCACATGGACATATAAGATAGGGGTAGGTGGGTGAGGTTGCATGTATGATGCAAAATAAAAGAAAATAAAGAAAATAAAAGATAATGACGTATGAAAATGGTATATGCAAGAAAGCATGCAAAGTGATGAATGGATGCAGTATGGTAGATGATATGTGCAAAATGGATACAAGTTGGTGGCCCAGAAATACATACGCTCCCCCAAACTGATATATATATATATATACTAGTCATACCCCGTGCCCGCGGGCACGGTTCAATTTAGATTTTCCCCCGCAAAATCTTTTTTCCCCAAAAAATTATTCCCACGGTCAAAATTACGCGGAACAACAAATTAGCGTAAAAATATTTAGCGACACGGACGCATTCGGCGTGGAACAACGAAATCGGCGCATGCACCTTCAGCGTGGAACAACAAATTTGGCGAGGACGCCTTCGGTGCAGAACAATAAATTAGGTAAAAAAATTTAGATATTTCCCCCTCAAAATCTTAGTTCCCCCGAAAATGTGGGCACGATTCATTTTAGATATTCCCCCTCAAAATCTTAGTTCCCCTGAAATTGTGTACATGATTCATTTTAGAAATTCCCCCCTCAAAATCTTAGTTCCCCAATCAAAGTCTTAGTTCCCCAAAATTTAGGTCACCTCAAAAGATTTTAGTTCTCACATTGTTTAATTACTTACAAAATTTTTAGTCACTGCCAAAAATGTTAGTCCCCCAATATGTATTTCGTTTCTAAATTTTTTTGTAAAGTTAGTTGCATTTCCTCCACATTTTTTTAGACAAAATATTCTATAAAGATGGGAGCTAAAAAACATGTTACGGTATAAGATACATGAACAAACAGAAAAAAATAGAGATGGACGTAAAAATTAGCCATGTGACCAAAACCTAGGAGTGCGGAAGTTAGCAGCATTGATCAGATTATGTGCATTAGCCATGTCACCACGTTCCCCCCAATCACATCCAACCATGAAAACAATTGAAATTGGTGACGTAAAAACACCATGCAAGCAACTATTGAAATTTACATTTCTAACATCAAAAAGTAGCACCTTAATAATGTTACACAAAAGTAATGTAGATCCAGTTCTATTAGTCTAAGCCAAGTAGCACCATAATAATATTTACATTTGTTACATCAAAAATACATCTGTTATGAAAATCAACTAATAATTTACTTGATTTTCTTAATTAGGTTTACTTTCTTAAAAGGGCATACCACTAATAAAGCATCCTTTGCCGACCATATTACAAATTTCAGGAAAAATACATGAAATATACAACTCACAGCTACACAAAATGAATCATTATATAACAAAATCACACTTAGCTTAACTCAACATAGATCCAACACATTACAATTTCAGATACTTTAAAGAAAAATTTAACATTTAAACCCATACAATTTTTTGTTTAGTAATCCCCTTCACATTTTCAACCAAAAAGCAGGACAAAACTCATCCCAATCCGATTCTCTACGCTCCCTTACCCGACCTCCAAGTCATCCCTCCAATAGCATGTTTTGGCTTTGTCATCAACAGTAACTCAAGATCATTTCTCTGCTCCTTCACATAACAGGATATTTGTGGGTGATTTGGCTACATATAGTGCTTCTTTTACATCTTGCATCTGCACACGACGTATTCATACCCATAACTTAGTAGGCTTTCAACTACGTATTAACTTAAGTCAAGGTCTAAAGCCATAGTAAAACAATTGAGGGGTCTGTAAACATAATCAAATGTAAGCGAGCAATTATCTGGAAAGGATTTGTATATGTCAGTTTAAGATCTATGGAAAGAATTTGATTACATGCTTAATTCAAATGCTCAGTATAAATGGAAAGAATTTGATTGCCGAGTAAAATCAATGTCGTTGTTCATGAATCTATCTGGATCAAATTCTTCAGGCCTATCCCAGTTTCTTGGATCCCTCCCTATTGCCCATGCATTGACCATGACTTGGGTTCCAGCAGGAATATCATATCCATTCAGTCTGATACCTTCTATTGTCTCAAGAGGAACCAATAAAGGAGCAGGAGGATGCAATCTCAGTGTTTCTTTGATCACTGCTTTCAAGTACTTCATTCTATCAATGCTTTCCTATGTGATCTTTCCTTCACTGCTGGTAATGTGTCGAACCTCCTCTTGTGATTGATTCATTGCCTCTGGATTATTGATAAGCTCCGACATGGCCCATTCAATTGCCGTAAATACCGTATCGGTTCCACCGGCAAACATATCCTGCAAGATGAAATCGCTTCTATTTATTAACAACACAAATATACGTGTTGTCACAGAATGTTAATCGAAAAACAAAAATTACAGAATGAATACCAAAACTATAGCCTTCATGTTTCTATATGACTGTAGAAGTGCATGTAAAACATAACATGCAGAAGCCATCAAATACAATAATATTGATAATGTATGTAATTGCCTTTTCTAGCGAAATTATGTAATAAACTTACATCTAGATATTTATTCAATGTTTTACAATAAATCATTAATCGATACTAAGTACAACATCAGAAAACATATTTTTTAGCTCACACTACTATGAAGCTGTTACATCCAAAATCTTCAACTTGTGGGGCTCAAGTCATGCCAATCAAATGCCTAAATTTGTTTCCTTCGATTTTGCAGGGCAATGGGAACAAATAATTTTAGTGGTTCACTGCCTCTTGAGATTAAGAACTTGAGTAATTTAGAACAGCTGTTAAGTTTCTATCACTTTCAGTATATGTATGTATGTATGTATGTTCTTTAGCTCACTCTCATTCTAAATCTCATTTCTTAACAGATACATTGATAGTAGTGGGCTAGGTGGTGAATTACCACCAACGCTTTCAAATCTTAATAAAATGACAACCTTGGAAGTCATGCATATTGCATTTCAAAATGTTAATGTCACCAAATGTGCAAGCAGCTTATGTTTAATAAATATCTAGATGGGCATCAGACAGTAACTTCTCAGGAAAAATACCAGAATTTCTTGGGAATTGGGCAAATTTGAATGCTCTTTGAGTATGAGAGTTTTATTTCTCTAGCAATGTATACGGGTGTTGAAATGGACTTACAAAAACCTACATTGTATGCATTTGGTATCTAGCAATTTTTGATTACATGTTCCTATAAGACTTGCGTTTGTATTAATCTTTCAAAATTCCTTGAGTATTCAGTTATGGATGAAACTAATCATGTTAACGGATTACAGTAATATGCATAATTGCATATTTCACTGGATCATATTATATGTTTTACTTTGTGAAGCCCACAAAACACAATCTGTCATTGCTGAAAGCATTACTGTCTATAATTTACGTCATGAAACTCAAATGTAGTGTCTTTCTCCTCATTTTGTTTACAGATGCCTGGTATTGGTCCAAACCCTCAAATAACATTACAACAACCTTCAGAGGGGGTTGATTATATGAGCAATGAACTGGCTCATGAGGTTATATATGACCAATGGTTATACTATCCTGCTGCCAACTATTATGGGTATTTTTGTACAGGTAAAGTCTCTAAGTTGTAACATATGGCAATTCAAAGGCTAAGCATTGCAAAGAGGTTTAGCTTATTTTGGTGTATGAACAGGTGTTGAGCCGCAGAGTGAATGGGATGACCACCATAGGCATGCACAAACTAATAATTATAGAAACAGAAGGGAGGAAAACAGAGAAAAATAACATAATTAATCAATTAACACATTAAACCCAAGTACAAATATAACTTAACAAATCAAACAGGATTCATTTCAAAGAAGTATAAAATTCATACTCCTAGTTAACTGATTTAATCAACTCTACAATTTAAACTCATCAATTTAGCAGGGCAAAAAAGCAAAGAAGACACCCAAAAAACGAAAGATTTTAGATCATGGGAATCAATAATTCACAGTTTTGTGTGAAGAACTCAAATTTAGAGGGTTATGGGAATCGGTTTATGTTCTATTCAAATTGTTTAATAAGATTCAATTTATGTTCCCTAAATTTCTAAAACATTCAAAGCTGACATAATTAGGGAGTTCAAACTTGTAAGCAGTGGTGAGACCAGTTGCTTTCCTGTAAAAGAGAAACAAACAATTCTCATACCCGTTGCTTTCCTGTAAAAGCTTGACATCCTGCTTGTTCAATTAAGAATGAAATATGGAAAACCTCATATAAAATAGTCACATAAGGCACACAAACCAGAGTTATAAGTCCCAACAAAATGATGTGGCTCCATGATCCAATCTGTAGATACACCTATAATTTCTAAAGGATAATGTGATATGTAGTTTTCAATTAGAGAAAATAGTTTTCATACACACCACAACTTTTCATTTGGGCTCTTCTTATCTGCATGGTACAAAAATATGCCTACATAAAGCAGGGTTCGGTGGACATCAGCAACCATATTGTAGACGAACAAATAACCACTTGTTCAATGGGGAACATTGAATAGTTCAAAAAGAACTTTATTGCATCGATGATATAAAATGATCAAGAGGGTCAATAACTCATTTATGCCAAATTCATACATCACTGATATCCTCACTCATGCCAACTTCGAACAGAATAACTAAATAGCTTGGACTCTAGTGGGTTCCTTTCGACTTTGATGCCATGCTTCTCAATCACCATGGTGTCTATTCTGATTCAATCACAGTCAAATGAAACAAAAATCCTAAAACCCAGATTCAAAACCCCACATCAATACGATCATAAACAAAATCAATCCATGCTAAAAACATCGTTAACAATCTCAATTTTCCACCTCTTTTTCTCCTGATCAGATGGCCAACATCCCATATGATCTTGTCCTCAGGAGTGTTGAACCCATGATGAAGAGCAACAGCTAACTCCACAACCCCCAGGCTAGCACTCAAATGTCCTCCAGTTTTCAATACAGAGTGAACTATGTCTAGCCTCAATTCTGACGCTAATTGCTCCAAATCCTGACCAAATCCAGCAGAAAAACAATCCCATTAGCGAGCCTACCAGCTCACAACAGAGAGAGAGAGAGAGAGAGAGAGAGAGAGAGAGAGAGAGAGAGAGAGAGAGAGAGAGAGAGAGGAAGTACATGAGTATATAGATTCTTCATGTGGACAGGGTAATTGACTGTGTCCAAAAGGGGGGTAGATGGCTCATGGGGACCTCGCATGGGAAAACCCAACAACTCAAATAAAATTCACAAAGTCTCCTTGTAAACCTGCAAATGAACCAACAAAACCAACAAAAAATACGGACACTAAAATCCACAAAAATTAGATCGGCATAACTTCCCAAATGAAATAAAGAAGGAAATAAAAATCCAAAAGACCGCACAAACTTTTTGCATGGATTTTTTGAAGGGAGTTTTCCCCAAATCATAGTTTCAACCAAAATAGTACTTAAGGCAACATATTTTTACATCGACTTATAATACTATCACACAACCTAAACTATATGCCAAAAGAAAAAACCCTTAACTATGAACAAATATACACAAAAATACATTTTGGATTGAACAACCATGCAGTCCAATTTCAAAAACACCATCTCTCACACCGGCATTTAAAACCAACAAAATTTACATCTGAAGCTAGGGCCGTGTGTCCTGAAAATTAAAAATAAAATCATAGCTTAGAATAGAAAAATTAGAAACGAAGAAATATCTAATTACTTTGTACAACTCACTTTTATTACCTTCATCGTGTTTAAGCAGAAAACCTTTTCATCATCACATTATAAAAAGATGATGTGTCAAGCTTAATCCAAAGTGGAGAGTTAATGGGATGAGCAATAACCTAGATAAATTAAGAACATAAAATTCCTAGAAAAATTAATAAATATTTGAAAATATGGAAAATTTTAAATTTATACATTTATTTACCTTTTTTCGTTGGAGTGGTGGATGTCGTGCTTTCTGGAACCAAGCAAGCTCGGCAAGAACCATCTTCCACTTCTATAACAAAAAAGGTATTTGGATGGTCAATGAAGAGGATATTTTGAAAAACAAAATCTAAGATTTTTATATTACCTCGGAAAAGAAGATTGCTTTGTCTTCAATGTGACTCGTCGCCGTTGCTTGTAAAGTTCTTTTAGCAATTTGCTGGAAATAATAATAATAATAAACAGTCAATAATTTTTAATTTCAAAATGGGAATGTTTGTAACGGTATGCATACCTTATCAAAACAAAATCCGATATAACCCCGTAGCCTGACATTTATGTGATTATTTTGAAGTAACAGAACCTGTGAGAAGAAAAATGTTAATGCAAACATAGTATATTAAAAATATAATGTAGAATTATGATAAGAAACTTACAGTTTTTGCCAAATCTGCATCATCATCTATCTATATAAAAATACAAACCATATTTTATCAAACAATGCATACCGAAAACAATTAAGTCATGCAATGAAATGTAGTAAAGGAAAAAATTTCTTACCCTGCCATATATGGTAATGTGGGTCCACATTTTAGAGCTTGGTAACGTATGATAATGCTATACCTGCATGTTAGACAACAATCGATAATAATTTTTTAAAAGATCATTTAAACAAATAATATAAATAAAACAATGTAAAGAAAGAGAGTTAAAAAACTTACATACAATTTTTATCATACATTGGAAATCATAGCAGAACTTCTGGGTAAACGATGTTTACTGTGTTATTTATGTTGGGCTGAAGAAGGACACATACACGATCAAAAGATGTGCACCTTGAAAGTGCAACATAAAGATGTCCATGACTGAAAACTGGGGTCCGCAAATCAACTCCAACGAATTTTACAGATTGTCCTTGGGCTTTATTAATCGTCATAGAATATGTCACACGGACAGGAAACTGCCTTCTTGTCATATGAAAAGGTAATTCTGTAGCCGATGGTGACAAAGATATTCTTGGAATAAACACAAAACAACCGGCTTATCCCCATTTAAAATTTGAGCTTCAATGACACGTGATGCACATCTGACAACCATCAATCGAGTGCCATTGCAGAGCCCGTCTTTTGGTGCAATATTTCGTAATAAAATAATAGGACAACCAACCTTAAGCTCAAGTGTAAATTGTGGCAACCCAGGAGGATCCAAAGAGTTTATGTACTCAGTTGGATATCTATTCATAATGGTTGGATCGGTTTCATCATTTTCAGAAAAACTGTCTGCAGCTTGATACGTAATCTTCTGTCCCAGAAAAATGTTTAATGCAGCAGCATTTATAAAAGTAACATCATCATTCTGTGCAGAAAGAATTATTCGTTCAGTAAGGTATGCCGAAGTCACGGCACCCTCAATATCAAGCTGCGGATAAATTCGAAGTATTAACTCGTTTAAATCCTTGCACTTGAATATGTTAGAAGGAAGTTCTACCACTTCTGTAGGATTTGTCCCAACCTAATACATATAGATATAATTTTAGTGAAGGAATGGCTAAGATAAAAATAGTAAGTAAAATTAAATTAGGCATGAAATAAAATACCTCCAAAATAAATTTTGCAAAATTTGCATTCTCAACCGATGAGTTATTTAACCGCATATTTTGATCCAAAATCAAAACTTGTACAGAGCACCATAATAAAGATCGTCTCAATGAGGCACCAACAATTTCTTCTCGAACCCCCTTTGGTATGACGGGCAAGATTTGTCGGAAATCCCCACCAAGAACAACAGTAATACCACCAAATGCTCTGGGGTTATCACACATATCTTGTAACGATCGATCCACTGCCTCAACACAGTGCCGATGTTGCATAGGTACTTCATCCCATATTATAAGTTTTGCTTTTCTGAACAATTGAGCTTGCATGGATTGCTTGCTAAAATTACAAATTGAAGTATCATGCACATCTAACGGAATACGAAATGTGGAATGTGCAGTCCGACCTCCGCTAAGTAGCAATGATGCAATACCGGAAGACGCGACGGTGATAACTATATTTCCAAGACTACGCAACATTGTTGCTATTGCATTGTACAAAAAAGTCTTTCCAGTTCCAGCACCACCGCTCAAGAAGAATGTAGTACCTTTATTTTCAAATACCGATGAAGTAATTGCTGAATAAGCATTGCGTTGTGCATCATTGAGGCAATCAATGTCTTTTTGTGCATCCAATTGTTTCGCTTTATTTATAAGTTCCTGATGTTCATGCAACAATCTATTGCCAACAATTTCATTCCAATCTCCAGCAGAAAGTGGCATTGGTGGAAAGTCGGATAGACACTTACCGTACTCCTCAAGCAATTCATTGATAAGGAATAATCCATAATCTTCAAGTTGGCCCTGAGTTGAGGTAGAAATTGCAAATAAAGTTTGCAATTTATGTGGAAGATCATCGCAAATGTGCATTGAAAATTCATTCCATAATGCAAGGGGGTCGATCGGCACACATTCGATAAGAATAATACAAAACAGTCTTCGTAATTGATATCCTGTTTTCATAATTGAAGCCTCGGCAAGACATTGTCTCCACTCGGAATCATCTTCAAGAAGACCTCTTGCAATACATGTTGCTTTGAATGTAGGGTACTCGATCGAATTGAATGTGCGTAAATTTTCCCACGATGTTGGCCCTTTAACAACTGTTAGTAGCAACCGTAGATAAAATCTCTCACCAGAATTAGGGGAGGCAAAATACATTCTGCCAATGGCATATCCAGATTGTCTTGGAGTCCAGACCTTTGTTGACGAATGCCAAACAAACTTTTGGGGAAATTCTTGATATGTGAGATCATGCGCAGACTCATGTAAAGCACAACATGTAAAAAATTCAGTCAAAGTTGTCTTATCATTTTCAGCCCTAGACCTTATTGCATCTACATCTTCATCTGGATCAAAAATAACACGGTGTTGCCCTAGTAAATGAAGTATCAATCTTTGAACTGACGGAATCTCTTGATGCAAAGGATGCTCGAATATTCGCCAGGCAGCCTCAGGTGGTCCAATATATCTTGCATCAAGGTATTGTTGGATCTCATTTACTGCGCCCAATACCATTGTGGTCCGATCATTACCTTTATAAATATACTTATGAATGTACTTCACACATCTTACCCCGGCACAAACTTCGACATTAATGTGGCAATTAAAGCGCCTTGAGAGATACCTGTTGTGCGGCACAACATCGCGGTTATCAACCTGATGCCCCCTCACAGTATATAGATGCCCATTACTACGACGACGGTAAATAGGATATCCATCACGATCCAAGGTTGTTGCATCTGCATAATTTCGAGGGTATTTCTTAGTACACTTACCATTTTCCATGCATGAGGCATTTGGATTCCGAGCACCACATGGTCCATGTACCATACATTTTGACACAGTATCGAATAATGCAGGATCTTGAGCAGGATCAGGAAATTCAGCACATACAATTCTATCCACTTGATCACATGTATGAATCTTATCGGGTCCACGAAGAAAGAAAAGAGCATGCATATGTGGAAGACCCCGTTTCTGAAATTCAATTGTAAATACATGTGCTACTTTCTTTCCAAATACATTATTGCCATCAATCTCCTTCATCAAAGCCTTTCTTTTTAACTCAAATACACGTGCGACTAAATCTGGACGGTCGGTAGCCTTTTGATTGGGCAGTAGAGCCGAAGTAATTTCTGGCCACTTTGGATTTGCAGTCATGGTAAGAAAAATATCCGGGTGCTGGTTATAACGTGTGATAGCCATCGAGTCTTGAAATATTTCAAACATGTGACGTGCACTGCCAGTGAAAGAGGAAGGAAGTATCATGCGCTGTCCAATTTGGTCGCATCTGGCATATGCATCGATATCTGCAAGACCCTGATAGAGCTCTGAGCGGAGTTTTCGTTGATTAAGTTTGATGAATGTCAAACGATGTTGCTCAATTGCTGCCCAAGCATCAACTATGAACTCCTGGAATAACTTTCCCGCTCTCAAAATTGAAGAATACTCGTTCTGTCTTTCAAACAGACGGTAGCTATAAAACTCACACATAGTCAGGCGTCTACTTGATGCTATGTTTTGAACTGGATCCCACTGCTTCAACTCAGGTTCCCATCCAAGCTGACCATCAGGAAATAATAAGACGTAGTGTAATGGTAAGTATGCAGGATGAGTCTCATTGATTTTCATTAATTGATGATTTCCTCGAAGATGTAAAACTATATCTCGCATCCCGGAAGGTCGATAGCCATCGCCAGGTAAAATAACCGCAATCTCATCTACGGTTGGTAGGTTATAACGGCGACGATCCTTGTTTGAATTGTAATGCAGATATACAGGAAGATCATGACCACATGAATCTGCTTGAGATAAAACAGAATACGCCTGACAATATAGTTTGATGAATGGATTTATGCCCGATAAACAATTTTGAATAATTTTTAAGACATCCTTGCTCAAATGTGGATTTCTATTACTTCGGAACTCCATAGCAGAATCCGGATCATATATGTAAAGTTGACAATAACTTGCTGTTTGATCCGGTTGGGGCAGAAGTGATCCTGTTCGATGGCGTAATTCTCCATGAATTGTAAATATGTTCGGGCCCCTGCCAGCAATCAATCTTTGATCCATTGTCACACCAAGGCTGGTAAATGCATTAGCTGCATTATACTCCCGAGTATACATTCGAAATGATTTTGATGCCTCACTGTCACCATCATATAATTCTCTAAGTGATGGAGGGGGTTCATTAAGTTTCGGCAATTTTACTTTTCCTTGCAAACAACATGTTCCAAAAAGATGTGTTCTCAAAGTTGACTTCGACAACTGTTCATCCAACCAGTGTAAGGCTGAACAATGAGGGCATGGAATGTTCATTAATCCAAGATGGTGCCGACCAAAATCAACCAGAGTTGGTGGACCAGAGCCATGCTGAGTTGACCGACTTCGGAAGATCGAGGAAGAGCCAGCGTCTTCTTGTTCAACTGGAGAAGTTGTTAATCCAGGTGTTATTTGAGGTATACAGATAGGAGTCATATATCGAGATATGTTTCGTTGAGCTTTTTCTCGTTCTCTCCTTTGACATTGAGCTAAACACCTAGCCAAAATAAAACCATAATAATTAAATAAAATTAAGTTACATTAAAGCAGAGGAGCTCTTATGAATAATAACCTGGCATATGGTTCATCATCTTCAGCACATATCGTAGCGTTGTGCGAGGCTGAGACCTCATCTACATGTTCAACGGGAGAAGTTGGTACTGCATATGTGCTTTGAGGCATGTCGAGTACACTGGTAGGAGTCATATATCGAGATGTGTTTGCTTGTATTTGTTCTCGTTCTCTCCTTTTGCGTTGAGCTAAAGCTCTATCCAAATTTAAACAGAAAAATAAACAGAACTAAAATACATGGCTTGGTGAAAAGGTTTTATGTACAGTCGGGTTGATAATGACCTGACAGATGGTCCTGGAACTTGCCCGGAGATCATATCATTACGCGAGGCCGAGACAGCATCTTCTTGTTCAACCGGAGAAGTTGTCACGGCTGGTGTTATGTGAGGTATATCAAGGACACCGTCAGAAGGCAGAGCATGAGATATGTTTCGTTGTTCCTGTTCTCGTTCTCTCCTTTTGCGTTGAGCTAAAGCCCTATACAAATTTAAACAGAAAAATAAACACAACTACAATACATGGCTAGGTGAAAAGGTTTTATGTACAGTCGGGTTGATAATGACCTGACAGATGGTCCAGGAACTTGCCCGGAAATCATATCATTACGCGAGGCTGAGACAGCATCCTCTTGTTCAACCGGAGAAGTTGTCACGGCTGGTGTTATGTGAGGTATATCAAGGACACCGTCAGAAGGCAGAGCGTGAGATATGTTTCGTTGTTCCTGTTCTCGTTCTCTCCTTTTGCGTTGAGCTAAAGCCCTATACAAATTTAAACAGAAAAATAAACACAACTACAATACATGGCTTGGTGAAAAGGTTTTATGTATAGTCGGGTTGATAATGACCTGACAGATGGTCCAGGAACTTGCCCGGAAATCATATCATTACGCGAGGCCGAGACAGCATCCTCTTGTTCAACCGGAGAAGTTGTCACGGCTGGTGCGATGTGAGGTATATCAAGGACACCGTCAGAAGGCAGAGCGTGAGATATGTTTCGTTCTTCCTATTCTCGTTCTCTCCTTTTGCGTTGAGCTAAAGCCCTATACAAATTTAAACACAAGAATAAACACTACTAAAATACATGGCTTGGTGAAAAGGTTTTATGTACAGTCAGGTTGATAATTACCTGACAGATGGTCCAGGAACTTGCCCGGAAATCATAGCATTACGCGAGGCCGAGACATCATCTTCTTGTTCAACTGGAGAAGTTGTCACGGCTGGTGTTATGTGAGGTATATCAAGGACACCATCAGAAGGCAGATCGTGAGATATGTTTCGTTGTTCATGTTCTCGTTCTCTCCTTTTGCGTTGAGCTAAAGCCCTATCCAAATTTAAACACAAAAATAAACACTACTAAAATACATGGCTTGGTGAAAAGGTTTTATGTACAGTCGGGTTGATAATGACCTGACAGATGGTTCAGGAACTTGTCCGGAAATCATATCGTTACGCGAGGCCGAGACATCATCTTCTTGTTCAACCGGAGAAGTTGTCATGGCTGGTGTTATGTGAGGTATATCAAGTACACCGTCAGAAGGCAGAGCGTGAGATATGTTACGTTGTTCTTGTTCACGTTCTCGTTCTATCCTACTGCGTTGAGCTAAAGCCCTATCCAAATTAAGCCCAAACTAATTACAATTAAAATACATTATTAGCGTATATTAGATGTTCATTTTGAGAATATGGTATATGTTCAATTAAAATACTCCCATTTACATAATCAAGCTCTTCATTTTTGAAATTAACATTTTGAAATTCAATTGGGTACATGATAATACAAAATTAACATGATATCAAGTTTAGCATTAAAAAATTACACATTCATTAGAATCTTTGAATTTTTGCTACTTCTATGTGTCCTGAGAATTTTTGAATATATCTGAATTATCTCAATCCTCAGGACACATATATCTGAATATTTGATTAGGATCACTTGAGAATTTTTGCATTCTAGCCTTGCTTCTATGATCCTCAGGACACTTTGAATGGTATCAAAATATCAAACTCACAACATAATTAACAGGATATCAAGTTTAGCATTGCATATATTTGAGATTTGTGTATAATGCCAATACCCACAACATAAATCTGATTTGTGCATGAGATTTGTGTATATTGGCCTTATACACAACATAAATCTGCCAATATTAATCAAAATCATTTTTGAATCCTGGACTATGCCAATATTTATGTGATATAGCTAACTTAAGAAAAATCACAAAAATCTAGAATATGCCAATATTAATCCTAGACTATGCCAATATAAATCACAGAAATCTCATACACAATCTGAGAATATAAACTGGACTAACCCCAAATAATGCCAATATTCATTAACTGAGAATAATGAATAAACTGATATTAATGCCAATATCCATTTTTGAATCCTGGACAATGCCAATATAAACTGAGAAAAACAATGCCAATAGTCAAGTTTTTGATTTGGTTTATAGCAGTTGCACTTTCAGTCAAGTTTCATTCTAATGCAACTGCCATGAATTGGTTTATCTTAAAACTTTCAGTGTATTTTTTTATTGACATATCAAATACATATCCTGATGTATTTTGATATTTTGATACATCATGACTTCAATTCCTATATAATGTAAATAGAAAACAGAATATTCACTTGGTAATGTGAACAACTCACTTGGTGAACATACTTGATTCAAAATGCAAATTTTGAACTCAGTTGATCTCAATCTTGAGTGCATACCCAGGATATGAACTCTATTTTGAACTTAACATGAAATAGAGAATTATCTGTATCCCAGGATATGAAGTTGATTTAATTTTGAGTATAACTTGAAAATTGAACTTCAGTTCAATCTTGATTTTAAAGTTGTATCTCTTTCATACAGTTCATGAGTGTTATGTTATCTGTCCCGGGATATGAATTATCATGTATGAACATAACAAAATTGAACTTGTCCTGGGATATGAACTTGAGTTCAAATTGAGAATGGGTTAATCTTGAGTGCATACCCAGGATTTGATTTGATTTGATTTGAGAATTAACATTAAATTTTTAAAGTTGAGGTTACTTGAAAATTGAGAATTATCTTGAGTGCATACCCAGGATATGAACTCTATTTTGAACTCTAGGATATCATGTATCCAATTTACTTGAACTTTAGCTTACCCAGTCCAAGTAACTAAAATTCAAATTCAAAATTCAAATTGAGAATATATCATATAACAATTCAAATTGATATTCAAAATTCCAATTCATATACAAAATCCCAATTCAATTCACATATTCAAAATTGTTACTTGACAGGATATTGCTATCCCAATTCAATTCAATTCACATATCCCAATTTTGAACTCAATTGTTCATATCCCAGGATATTGCTAGGATCCAGTTACTTGAACTTTAGCATATCCCACTTCAAAATTGAGTTCAAAAAATGATGAAGAGAATGATGAATATGTGAATATCAAATTCAGTCACATATATTTTACAGTAATAAAAAATGAAATTGATTCAAAAATATTTCATGGAATACTCAATTTGATTCAAAAATATTTCAAGGAATATTTCATGGAATACTCGATTCAAAAATATCAACTTGCCTGATAATTTTTAAACAGCATTCTCATAAGCATATGGTGAAATGCAAAAAACAAAACGCACAAAATTCAAGGTGCAATAGGCATTTTTATTTGGATTGGCAGTTGCAATTTAAATTTAGAATGAAAATTTGAAATTTTGAATTCAAATAAGATGAGACAAAATTCAATTTCAAAATGCAAGGTGCAATATTCAATATTCATGTTAGCAATACTCATTTTCAAGTTCAGGCAAAATTTAAGTCTTTTGACTGAAATGAAATTCTTTCAAGTTTCAAAATTGAATATGTTTCTAATTTCTTTGAAAATATTCAGTCAAAATAGTTTGAAAAATAAGCACAAAAATTTGTCATTGGTTTGAAATTTTCATTTCAGTTTGAGAATATCATTTCAGTTTGAAACTTGAACTTGATCTAAATGAGCTATATAAGGATGTTACAATCTTGAATACATTCCAATATTCTAAAAACCACTAAAAATTACATATGCTACACTATCAGGTATACATTCTTGTATATAAGGATGGAAAAAAACCAATAAAAAAACAAATAAAAAACACCAATCTCTGAATGTGCAGCAAGATATAGATAAAAAACAAAATTTGAATGCATTGTTATATCAGGATATCCTGATTACATTCCAGTATTCTAAAAATCTAAAAATGAATAGAGATAAATTTGACTTTTTAAAGCTGCAAAATTGGCACATTCCAATATTCCAACATTCCAAGCTGCAAAATTGGCATATTCATTTGAATAAAGTATCAATTCAGTAAATGTATGAATATTTTACCTCAATCCCTGTTACTTGGTAGAAATATTCACATTCATAGCAGATGGAAATATCAAGTTTACTCCAATTGACTGTAAACTTGATTGTAAACTTGATAGAAATATTCAAAATGAAGTTCTCCCTGTTAAACAAAAATATCAAGTAATAGTCAAAAATTGAAGTGTAATTACATAACCACTGCAAAAACAACAAATTGACATTTAATACTCACATATTGACAGCCAACCTATTTAGTTCTCACATTAAGAATTACATTTGGGCACATAATTTGTCTTCAAAATATGTTATGCTTAGTGTTTGCATATTTCATTTAATACTCAGCTAATTTGAAATTCTTAATACTCAGCTAATTATGTATGCATTCAACATAATATTAAGAACTTCTTAATTCTCAGCAAATACTAAGCTATTATGAACTTCAGCAATTTGCAAATACTAAAGCATAGCTGAAATTCTTAATATTTCATAGGTGAACATAGGTGAAAAGCACAGCTGAGTATTAAAAACAAAATAGCTATTTTGAAATATTAATGTTATACTCAGTATTAAGAATGAAGAATAAAATAGCTATGTTGAATGAAGAACAATATAGCTAGTAATAAGAACTTCAGCAAATACTTACAAATACTTAGCAAATACTAAGCTATGTTGAATGAAATATGCAAATATTCTTAATACTCAGCTAATATAGTCAACTAAATGTTATGCTTAGTATTTGCTGAACTAAATGAAATTCTTAATTCTTAATACTTAATACTCAGCAACTGAATGTGAAGACATTTCAATTGCTGAGTATTTGCATATTTAAAGACATTTCTCATATTTGAATCCTGGCAATGCATTGTCCTGCTAATAGTTTCAAAATGGATAAGAGTTGTCCCACAAATAAAAGTTTCAAATTTCATTTTTGGGTGTCAAAATCAATTTCCAAGGATTACATCCAAGGCCAGCTCAATTTCAAAATAGCTTGCTGAAATATGGATATAATGAAATTTACATCAAACTTGGGAACATTTGGCTGAACGAAAATGTAAAAAAGTTTGGTGTATTTTCAATAAGACAAAACAGTGTCCTGCAAATTAATCAACAGCAAAGCTTGATGTATTTTCAATAATACCTTGGCTTGCAAGCTTGATGTATGTTCAAGCAAAGTGGTGTGTTCTTCAGATTTTTGCAAAATTTTCAGTAAATGCTATTGATTGGTGCAAAAGTTTTAAAGCACAGCCATGATTAATTTGTCCTGCAAATATTTAAACCAAACACATGTAAGTGTTATTGATTCTTCATGTAAATACATGTGCAATTTTGTAGTATCAGTGCATGTATTTCAGTGCAATACATGTGATGCTTCAAGTAGCAAACTTGCAAAATCCATGATATTATCAATAGCAAGCAGGAAAATTGACAAAATTCAAAAAACATATACAAAAGGTGAATGTTGGTATATGAATGTTGGTATATGAATGATATTAAAAACATATACAAAAGTCTATGTTGAAAGATATTAGAATGATATTATAAATTTCATTGCAACTTCATATGCAGAGCTTCCCACTTGGGTTTATCTTTCAACATAGAATTTCAACTATTTTAATTTCAGAGCGTAGAGCTTAGACATTCATATATCAACTTCATAGACAAAAATTTCAGAGTCTATATATAAAAGGAAACAAATGCAAAAAAATTTGTATATTTAAATTTCAGGGACTAAAATTTGTATATTTGAATTTCAGGGACTAAAATTTCAAAAGTCTATGTTGAATGTTGCCAATCTTAGTCCAATCTTAAAATTTTAGCCACAGGACAAAAGTATAGTGTGAAATGAAATCAGTTAGACACAGGACAAAAGTATGAGTGACTGTGATTTGTTTTCATTTAGCTAAAAAAGTAAATGAGTCCATTGATAATCATTTAGCCACAGGACTGAAAAAAGGAAAAGTTTGCTATCTAATGGACTCATATTTTTGCTATCTAATTCATGGACTGGCAAAAGCAAAAATGATTTTCATTGGAATCATATTTTTGCATGGACTGGTTTGATCAAGGATTTTTTGCTTGATTTTTTGCTTGACCATCAAAATTGGCTATCTTAATGATTCAGATTGCCAATTCATTCAGATTGGCTATCTGAATGATTGGTTTGATCACGGATTTTTTGCTTGATGGCCAATCATTGGCTATCATTCAGATAGCCAATTTTGCTTGATTTGCTATCTGAATTTTTGGCTATCTGAATGATTGACAATCCTTAATCATTCATGATTGACAATCCTTGATCCATATAAGTGAATGCTGTCCTATGAGTGAATGCTGTCCTATATGATCAAATTTTTGGCTATCTGAATTCCAATTTTTGGCTATAGCCAAAAAATTCCAATTTTTGGCTATCTGAATGATTGACAATCCTTGATCAAGCCAATTTTGATGGTCAATCATTCAGATAGCAAATCAAGCAAAATATTCCAATGAATTGGCTATCTGATTGATTGGCTATCAAAATTCCACAAAATCAAGCAGATCAAATTGGATATCTGAATGATTTTTTGCTTGATGGCAAAAGCTAAAATGATTTTTTCCTTGAGCAAAAATGATTTTCATTGGAATCATATTCCTTGAGCACCAATCAAAAAAATCAATTTAAATCTTTGAATGCAAATTATCAATGTGAGTTGATAACCAATCAAAAAAATCAAAAAAATAAGCACTCAAGTCACTCAGTGCTCTTGAGATAAATAGCATTTTCATTTAAATTTGTGTGAATGGATGTGTGAATTGAGATATTAAATTGCTCAAGTCACTCAAAAATATCACTCAGGAATTTTATATCAAGAAATATCACTCAAACCTATTAGGAAAAATACGTATGGGAGGGAAACAAATATCACTCAAATATCACTCAATATTAAATCATTCTCAATATCACTCAAATTTCAGTTCAAAAAAACATGGAATTGCCAATTGCCAACAAAACTTGAGAAATTTCATATTAAATCATGGAATTGATTCACATGATTCACAGTGGCAAAATTCTCAGTTCAAAAAAACTTACCAATTTGTCAAGCTTGTCCTGTTATTCAGTTGCAAACTTCCATGATTCAAAAGAAATGCAATTGTCCTGTTATTAAGTTCAAAAAAACTTGAGAAATCAATTTCTCAAAATGTATGAAATAATCAAACTAATCAAATTCAAACATTGTCCTGTTATTCAGTTGCAATCTAATCAAATTAAATGGCTCATATACAACCAATCAAATCAAATTTCAAGTTATCTTGATTTGCATTATCTCATATCTAATGGAATGACATATGTGATTTCAGCATGTCAGCAATTTTGAATCTTGATTTCAGCATGGATGAAAACTTGAATCAAGATAATTTTGCAACCTTATACAACCAATTTTTACATCCTTAAGAATATTAGTTTTCAGCATATGTAAGTATAAAGATTGTAAAAACCAACAAAATTATCTCATTGTCCTGTTAATATCAAGATTCTAAATACATTTAAATTTAAAAAATTATCTCATTCTGATAGCATATGTAAGTATCAAGACTATCACATGACATATCCTGATAGCATATATAAATTTTCATACATTCTGAGTACTTAAACATTGTCATACATCCTGATAGTGTTGGGTTATTAACAGGACATATCCTTATAATTACAGGATATGTAATTTTTTTAGATTGGATAACATTATCCAATATCTCATTACCCATTTCTACAAACAACACACCCAATTACACAAAACATTATCTCATTGTCCTGAGTTATATAATCCATTACCCAATTACACAAAACAACAATCCATTACCCAAACAACACACCCAATTACACAAACAACACACCCTATCCATTTCTGAGTTATATAATGAGATTCAAGATATGTTGATATGTGTATGCAAATCACATATGTCATTCCATTGCAGTTATCACAAATGTCATTCCAATTTTCATACATGCATATCTAATATTCAGGATATGTCATTCCAATTTTCACAAATGTCATTCCAATGTAATCAGCATATGTAATTTTGTTGGCATGTGTAAATTACACATAACCAAATTCTATATACAATGTAATCAGCATAACCAAATGTTTGAATTACATGCAAACATATCTTGAATTACATATGCAAAATTCTATATACAATGTAATCAGCATATCTAATATTCAGGATAGTCAAAGCATATGCAAATTGGAGTGCTTGAGAAATAGAAGTTTCAGGATATGTGTAATATATATCAGGATATGTGATATCATGGGTTTCAAAGTTCAAAGTTGAATGGAGGGTGCTTGCCAAATCCTGATCTCCTTGCTATCAGGATATGTATGTAGACATATATATCAGTTTTCTCAAATTTTCAGTATTTTGCAAGTTGAGAATGTTGACATGGATATATTTAATTTGTCATATTTAATTATATTTAATTTGGCATATTATAGTGGTTATGGCATATTCAGTTTTAATTAGCAAAATTCATAATTTAAGAGGTGAGCTAAAGACATTTGAATACCCAAATTTAATTAGCAAGTATTCAAAATTTTGAAAATGGACTGAAAATTATATGAGGTGAGCTTGTCATGGTATGCATATCAATTCAAATTCAAATGCATGGTTTAAGTTCAAACTGAAAATTTGAATACTTCAGTTCTGAAATATGCAAGTATTCAAAATTTGAGAATGAATGCATATCAATTCAACTATATGAGGTGAGCTTATCATGGTTTAAGTTAAGTCCTCCCATTTAAATGAATAATGTAAGTCTTTAATTGACAGGATATCCAAGCCTATCCAAGCCTATCCATTGACAGGATATGCATTCATTGACAGTTAGATTTACAAATGAGATTTACATCAAAGTTTCCCTCTAATGTGATATCCAACATATGTAAATTTATAAATGAGATCCAACATGTTGTGATGTAAATGATCAAAGTTGAAATATAAACCAAAATTTCTCAAATTTTCAGTATTTTGCAAGTTGAGAATGTTGACATGGATATATTTAATTTGTCATATTTAATTATATTTAATTTGGCATATTATAGTGGTTATGGCATATTCAGTTTTAATTAGCAAAATTCATAGTTTATGAGGTGAGCTAAAGACATTTGAATACCCAAATTTAATTAGCAAGTATTCAAAATTTTGAAAATGGACTGAAAATTATATGAGGTGAGCTTGCCATGGTATGCATATCAATTCAAATTCAAATGCATGGTTTAAGTGTAGGTGAGCTTGCCATGGTACCGATAGTATGAGTCATTGTAGGGATCGAAAACCCTATATTGGTCCCGACTCTCGTCGGCGGCCAATCTAATTATCCAGAAGGGAGGAGACCGATTTACAATGACAATTAGCATCCTAATATACCCCAAATCATCAATTAGCCAACAATTAAATTAACTATTTCATCCAATCCATGGCCCAATTTCAATGGAGTTCAACCAATTGCACTAGAGGAAAACCTACTCACTACCCATTATTAGAGATGCAATCAACATCAAAGATTCAATGAGTAATGCCATTGATTCAATAAGAGAACTCAAGTTATAGTAATCCACAATTTCAAAGAGAAAGGAAATAGAATTATATGGCTAATTAACAATCTAAAACAAAGTATTTTAAAGGAATAACAAAAGAACTACTGAGTTAAAGGAAGAATAATCCTTACAAAAACCCAAAAGCTCTCAAAAATAGTAGAGAAAAAGCTCTTGGGCGCAGCAGGGAAGATGTGCTTCTATACAATCTGAAAAAGACTAAAAAGACCATATTAACTAATCCTGACGGTGCCCCCATTTGACATAGAATCTCAATTCGACACGGCTGCAAGCCGCATCGAAAAAGATGCAGCCACGTCATCTGGACGCGTAAAAGAGCTTCGATCTGTAGCATCGACGTGACTGAGTCGTTAAAGACGCGGCCGCATCGAAAAAGATGCGGCCGCGTCGTCTGGACGCGTAAAAGAGCTTCGATCTGTAGCATCGACGAGACCTAGTCGTTAAAGACGCAGCCGCATCGAATCCGGCTTCGACGCTCACATGGTCTTTGAAACGATCACGTGATGCGACCGTTTGGTCTTCAGCTCTTTTGGTATTATGCGTCCGCATGGTTGAATTTGACAAATGTCGGCATTGTGTTAATTTCTTCTTTTCTTGTTTTCTGAGATGATGCGGTCATTTGGAAATCACCCGCGCAGCTGTGACAAATAGAGTTCTGAGCTGCTGGGCATCTGAATGACGCGGTCGTATGAAGTACATTCACGCAGCAGTGTGGAATTGAAATCATGGCTTGCTGGGTGGCTGAGTGACACATATGCGTCGAATCGTAACGGTCGTTTGTGTCATTTTATCCTTCTTTTCTCCCCCTTTTCACACTATGAGCTCTCATTTCCGCTCCTTTCGCTCTTTTGTGCCTTTTCATGCTTTATGGGTCCGATTTGATATGTATTTTCGGAAAAGTACAAAATGGACCATAAAATAAAAATGGTCACAAAATGGGGAAAATGGGGGAAAAATGAATGAAACAGCATGAAATGTGCATGGAGAAGGGGTAAAAAGTATATACAAAAACCACTAATCAAAATCCCCCAAGCTATACTCTTCCTTATCCTCAAGGAAGATAAGAGAGAGCATAGATTAGAGGCTTGCAATCAAGCACACAAATGATGTCATGAATCTTCGAGAATTTCTAAAAAATCGAGTTTATATACATGATGGGCGAATCGAAATTTCGAATTCATGGAACTTAAACGCTTTGATTTCTTTTCGTCAATAAGAATATAATCCTAGGACGTCGTCTCTAACCCAAATCGTCAAGTAATATACTAGACAATGGCCATACTCAAATCCTAAGATATTTCCTCTAACCCGTCCTTAGGTCGAAGGGATATGAATCCAAGTTATGCAATGGTCGAAGGAGGGATACGTTTGGGATCGAGAAAGTGGTGCTCACAACATATCCGCTTTCCTTGATTCTTGAAATTGTTAGGATTATTTATGCTTTTGTACACACACACACGCATTCTTTTTAATATTTTTTTGGATTTACAATTGGCTTGTGTAAGGAGTGTTGGGTCGGTGGCTTCCAGATCAGACGACCTTAGGGCATAGAGCCAAGAATGACCCCTCGGACCTACTAACTCAAACCATATAGAATATTAATTCATATGCACTCCCCAAGCTAAACCTTTTGACGCGAGGCCCCGACAGTTTCTATCGTGGGGATCCAGTTACTCAGTGTTGCTGGGGGAACAGTGAACATATATTTTTTCTATTCACAAATTTTTTCTTCTTTTTTATTAGAAAGCATGGCTATGTCAAACAAGATCAATCCTCAGTATTGGGTGATATGTTGTTATCCAAGTCTTGAGGGATTATAATCCATTATACTCAATTATCGGCTCCACGGTCCATGCATAAAGTGGGTTCCTAAGTTTCAACCTACGTCGGGTTCAAGTACTTCTATCTTAGGGACCATGATGACGGCCAAAGCTAGGATATTACAAGGGATTTAAAAGTAGAGACATGTCCTATTCAAATATCCTAATTGACATCGTGGAAATCGAGCGTAAAAGTTTAGAAAACGAAATTTGACTCGAGATTCCACACATATAAGGACTCATTTTTGAAAAAATTCTCGAAGCGAATGCATATATATACAAATGGGTGCATGATGATGCAAGATGTATGATTCAAATGCAGATATTTTTGTTGTTTTTGATTTGTTTTCAATTTTTTGGCTTTTTTTGAATGCATATAAGGAAGAAAACATGAAGTAAATGCAAATGAAAGGAACCACGAAATAAAATGGAAATTGAAAAAGAAAAACAAGAGGAAAATGAAAATGAAAGATAAAAGGGAGAAAATAAGGAGGAAAATAGAAGAAAAGTAGAGAAATAAGCATGAAAACGCTCCTCCCCCAAGCTAAACTGAGCGTTGTCCTCAATGCAATAAAAACACTAAAAATAGAACGTGAGGACAAAAAGTGAGGGAAAGGAGATCTAGGTGCATCTCCCCAAGCTAAATTGAAGCGTGCCCAAAAAGTGAGAATGTGTGATATAATGTGCCAAGTGATCATAGGGAGTGCAGAAAGTTATCCAATCAAATTGAGCCACCATCATGTGGTGGCTGGGAGGGTGATGTAGGTGGGACTGATGGCTCAGACGATGGTGCAGCTGTGGTGTCTGCAGGAGGTGGAGATGGAATGGATGGAGCTGTGGTGGGTGTGGGTGAATCGTCTAGAGACGATGAGATGACTGTGACATCTTCAGGGGGTGGTGGTATGTGTGGAAGTAGGAGGAGGTGACAGAATACATGTGGATGGAGTGGGAGATGATGGTGCTCCAGAAGTGAGAGCTGGTGAAGAATTGGATGGAATCACAGTCTCTGGAGGAGGTGATGGAATAGATAGAATCACAGTCTTGGGGTGAGGTGAAGGTGGAGCATGTGGAGATGGTGGTGGTGTAGGAATATTAGGTGGGGTGGTAGAAATGTGAGGTGTAGGGGTGGTAGTGTCCACAGGCTGCGATGGCTGGGGTGGGTGTGGAATAGGAAAGAGATGAGGCTCAATAACAGGGTAATGACCCTGGTTATGGGGCCAGCGGTAGACGGCATAGAACTGTGGCTGGAGGGTCACGACAACAGTGATGAGGCTGTCTACCAAGGATTTGAACTCAGAAAGTGTGTCTCTAAATCCAATCAGGGTGTGATGGTGGAGGCCTTAAAATCTCTAATCTCCTCCTCCACTCGAGTGAAACGCTCGAGGTAGGAAGGTGGAGGAGGATGAGTGATGCTGCTACCCTCGCCATGTTGGTGAGATATCATATGGAACTAACGTAGGGTGGGCCTGATGGTGAGGTCAAAAGTGGAAGCAGGTGGGACAATGAGATCCTGGATAGGCTGGGGCTAGGCCTAAGGCTGAGTAGGTGGTGCATGAGCACCATGGGCAAGGTCTGGATCAGGTGGAAAAATCCACTGCATAGAGGTCCTAGCTCCAAAACGTACAGGGTTTCGGAACCTAGTGTGTGGGGTCTGGTGGTGTCCTTGAAGCCAAAAATATCTATCCTCCTCAAAAGATTTGATCATGTGCATGTTGGAGAAGACAAATGATCTAGAGAAGTGGGGCCTAGAACGTGGTGCATAGAGACCAGGAAATGGGAGGAAGCTGG
This sequence comes from Scilla litardierei, assembly GCA_030789695.1. NCBI lineage: Eukaryota > Viridiplantae > Streptophyta > Magnoliopsida > Asparagales > Asparagaceae > Scilla > Scilla litardierei. The sequence continues at coordinate 83,957 of JAULAV010007452.1, read as the reverse complement.
GCAAAGATAGTGATAGACCCTCCGCAACAAATACGAGAGTGTGGGCAGGTGAGGGTGTGGAGAAATATCTGGTTCAGCCACAAACCAGCATGGAGGATGTATCGTGGGAGTGCGGTGCCGTCCTCCCGGATGACACGTGGCTGGGTGGCACACCAGAGGAAGAAAATCTCATCCTGAGAGATCTGACCAGTCTCGTATCTGCAGAAGATCGAGTTCACAATAATGCGATGCATAAGGCAAAGGCAAGGGAGAATGACGCTAGAAGCCTTCGCCAGTGTGAAGGGAGAAAGGCCAGTAATCCTCAGTCAAAAGTGTTCTGATCACACTCTTGAGGATATGGATAGTTGTGTAAGTGTGCGTCAGGCTCAACAGCTAGAGGCCACTTGAAGAGGGGGTTCAATGAATTGGTGGACTTACCGTAGTCCTTGTTCATCAATCGAAGCGAGAACCCCGATGGAAAACTCTTGAAGATTGCTAGGAACTCTTATGTGAGTCTCCTATAAGTTCTAGCCTCACACTCCAGGAACTCATCCCAACAAATGTTTCGGATGAGAGTGCTAACTCCATCTAAGAGACCAAGTGCAGATAGAGCTATGACGTGGTCGTCCTGGAATACAACTCTGTAAACAATGTAATTTTATCGCAAGTGCACAGTCTAGTGGCAAGCGGGTATCGATCACATGGAGGAACTAATAACTGTAATATATATGATTTACTAAGCTATTGGTGAAAAATTAGTTTTGAAAGAGTTGGTGTCACAATCGTTCAAGTATCGATGTAAATTCAATATATAAAGATGTCTAGGGCTTGGGAATCCCCACTATAGATCTCGAGTAATCAATGCAAATTATGAATCTCAATATTACTAAACTTGGGTTAAATGTGAACTTGTTGTAACTAAATAGAGTACCAACGCACGCTATCGCGCTACGCACGTCTATAGCAATCTATACTAGAGCCTCGCTCTTGTGCAAACCTAGTTCAAAATACTAGCATTAAGATTGATAATTATATCCAATCCCAACTCAAGCTCGCTCTTACACAACTTTAGTTCAAATCTAAATCGTGATAGTTCGTACTTGTTTCACCGTTGTGCAAACGAATTTAAGTATATAAGTATAATAAAGATGCTAGATTTGGTCGCTCTCGTGCACCAAATCTAGTGAATCTTGATTATAGATCTAGATCGAATATTTAGGGCTTCCCATAGATCAAGATCCTCTCTCGAGCTCTCAAGATCCGATGGAAATTCCTAGCTATCCGTAGTAATCCAATCACAATCTTACCTTTTAACAAGTTTAACAACAGGGGTATTCAATTATTTCACATATCAAACTTTAAATCCATAGGGTTCATCCCTTTGCCCTAGAGCAAAAGAATTGCTCACAAATCATCATGAAAATCACAAGAGAAATAAGATTGATAAGAGAATTCATTGCAAAACTCAAATCTAATAAGAGATATATCATCCAAATGTAAACTTCAACAATAAAGTATGGAGTCTCTCCTTTGGGCTGCCTCCAGATCTGGCTACTTATATGTGCCCAAAAGATGCAAAAATCCTGACAACTTTTCCCCTGGTCGGCCTCGAACCCTAGTTTACAGTTTGGGCTGACGGCGCCACTCGGCCGAGTGAACAGCTCACTCGGTCGAGTGTAGAATCCACATCAAAATCAGAATATCAGCATTTTAGGCTCCTCAGACCACTTGGCCGAGTAGTCTGTTTACTCGGTCGAGTGGAGTTACTACTCAGTCGAGTGGAGTCTTCTGCAGATCCTCCATAAAACAGAGAAGTGTCAAAGATTTTCTTCACAAAATTTTGCTCCATTCGGTCGAGTGGAATCCTCACTCGATCAAGTGGAAATTTCCACTCGGTTGAGTACATTTCAGCTCTCAATCAGGCTTGATTCGTCGTATCAGCTTCACTGGTCGAGTGAGATGCTTCACTCGGTCGAGTGAGACGCTTCACTCGGCCGAGTAGCATGTAAATCTTATCAAAACTCCTTCTTCTTGCTTCCTCGTTAATTTCTTCGCCTCTATTCCTCTTCTACTCAGCCTCCAGTGCCCTTAGCTCTTCGATATCGTCATCAATGACACTCCAGAATGTGTGTATGTGCTCATGGCTCCAAATCACTCCCGATTGCTCCATATCTCCTGAAATCAGACGAAACTAAGAAATAGTAAAAAGTACCGCGAAATCGTCGTATGATCGTGAAAATCGCAATATGAGCAATCGAAATGGCATGCAAATATGCAGAAATAAAGTGTAAAATATGAGCATATCAAAATCCCCCAAGCTTACCTCTTACTCGTCCTCGAGGAAGATGAGTAAAAAGTGAACTTGGCGAATAAAAATAAAGATAAATCAAAGAAGATGAAAAAGAAGATGAAGATGGAAAAGTGCTAAGTCATTCTCTCAGAACTCGGATTTGCTTACTCAAATAGCATGAGCAATGAATAAGAAACATAGCTAAAGCTTTTATTTCGATATCACATCATATGGGTACATTTGATAGAAAATACTAAGAACAACGTGAATCGTCTGAAATATGAAATCATTTTAGAATCAGCATCGTCTGAGGCATATAAAACGATATACGTGATTATAGACAACATACTTTTCCATTGATTGATTCTAATTGGAAAATAAGAGATCTCACTCATTTCAAATAAAAAAGAATAGAAAGAGATGGTTTTCATGAATTTCATGCCGATTTTTCAATTCATAGACTTTGTTATACTCTAAGTCATCTCCCTAAGTATCAGAAATTACCTAGCATATGTTGTCATGCACATACAAGTAAGTTGGATTTGGATCTAAGCCTAGGGGGTGAATAGGCTTTTAAAAATTCTCGCGCAACCCACGATAAATCACAAGCAGCTATAATCACATGCAGGATAAACAATAAGCAATCACAGATGCACAATAGATTTACCCTGGTTCGGTCGCACCCACGACCTACGTCCAGCCCCAAAAGCAAATAATATATTAGAAATATTACCTAGTACAGCATGTAGCTAGAGCTCCCACTCTACACTCGCTTGACTCTCAGTACCTGCACTCACCAAAGTGCTCAACAAAACTAATCCTAGTACATGCTCTCACTTGACTATTCCCAACTAGTCAAGTCCCTCTTTCTAGCACCCACCAGATAGACCCCAAAAGTACACAAAAGTGGTAAAGTTTCTCCTACATAGATCGTTACTACTACACACAAATAATATTAAAAGATTTTAGAGAATCTCAGTGTGTAGGCGTAGTCGTCTCTGTCAATCGACACGGGCCAGCTCTCGTCTGGCAAGATGTAGATGTCTCTTCTCGTCTGCAACTCAAGTTACTGCTCTCGCTTGGCCCCTCTTTCAATATTACGGCCTTGTCTTGATGGTGCAGCAGCAGTGCGTGGCCTGAACCCAGCAGTGCGCGGACAGAACCCTGCAGTGCGTGGACAGAACCCTGCAGTGCACACGCAGACCACTTGTTTGCTTTAGCAGTCCATGTGCAGACCACTCCTTGATGCTGTAGCAGCCTCCTCTTGGTGCTTGGGTCTGCAACTTGCGGCTACAGTTGCTCCTCCTCAATGGCAACTTGCGACAATGGGGAAATTGCTTGGTGCATGACTTGCGGAAGGTGGTGTTCAATGAAGCTTGGGCTCTTTTGGCTTGGAGAAGATGATGGAGTGGGATGCCCTTTGGCCTTGGTATATTGCGCAAGATATGAGCTTGGCTCTTGGAGATATTGCAGCTATGGGAGGAGCTTGGGGTTTTGGACTTGTGGCTAGAGGAAGTTGCACAAGGAGATGATATAGTCTTGGTTATATTGCGGCTATATGAGATGTGATAAAACAATGGAGCTCTTTGACCTTGTGTGCTTGGAAATTTCGGCTATGGAGATTATGAAGTTGAAGCTTAGGGAAAAGGGAAGGAGGAGCTTTGGCCTCGGAGAAGAAGAGCAATAGGGTTTATGGCTTGAGGGTGTGCAAGTTTTCTCTCCCCTTTCTCTTGTGTTGTCGCAATGTCTCTTTGCTATGGCCGCATTATTATGGCTAGGGTTTTGTTGTATGGCTGTAAGTTTTAGGTCCCTTGATTGCTTGGTTTATATAGGGAAGGGTTTGGAGAATTTGTGGATAAGGAGAAATCCTAATGGGGATAGGAGTAGGATATTTGGAGGGATTCTATTTGATCTCATTGCAATACTAATTGGTTTAGGATTTGTATTCAAATAGGATATGAGATTTGATAGGATCTTTAATTGATTTGAATCAATCAAAGGAGATTAGAAAGAGATACTCCATATCTCTCCATATTGGAATAGGATTAGAATGGCAATGGGGATAAGTATCAATCTTAAATTGATTTGAATAAGATCCTCTCCAATTTGACTTGGTACAATACTTGTAGCTATAGTCACCATCTCTTTGACCAAGTCCAAGTTGCTATATGAATAACAATTTCGCCATCTTCCAATTTGCTATGTGAATAGTAATTCCTCCATTAATTGACTTGGTCATCACTTTGAAGATTTACAAGCGTGCCACTCCTGAAAACACTTAACACCCACATTAGAGCGTTCACACACATTTTTATCATCAAACACAAAGTCATTGATCGTTCAATCCAACACACGTTGTATCCAACAAATTAGTCACTCTCCCACACATCATTGGATCCCCTTCCCTAAGCGTAGTTATAAGCGTGGTGTCATCAAACATAAAATACAAATTTTTTCCATATATTTTTGTAGCTCCATATGAATAAAAAGGAAAATAAGAAAGAAATAAGAAGGGATTGTGTATACAATAGAACTATCCTATATATACATATGAACAACCCCAAATAAAGATAGAAAGATAGAATTTTTTTCCTTTATTTTGAGATTTTGGGATAATGGAGCTTATTCTTTTTAGCATGGGGAAGATGCAAACATAGGACTCACTAAAGAGGAGATTCACCAATGACTATAAGTATAGAAATGATTTTCAAGATATGTGGAGAAAGAATATAAGATAACACTCGGTTCACTCTTTTGCATGTGCACAACAACTTCAGCAGGGTAATGTAATCTACTCAGTTTGATATCAAAAAGTAAACTAATCTATTCATATCATGTGACAGTCATTCATTCAACCTGGAAGTTTAATACACATTTCATGCAAAAAGAAGTGATAATAAGGTACAAAGCAGTACTCCAAGTAATAGGCAGTCAATGCGTGAAGCTTGGTTTGTTTTCTATAAAGAGTATACAATAATGTAATTCCAAGACTTAGCCAACGCTAAAATTCATTCACAAACGAATAAAACATGATGGAATTTCTTTTTCTCAAATTCATGGCAATATATCGCATATGACATCAGAAATAAAAAAAAAATAGCATGGCAGGAGATAAGTGCATAAGAGTAAAGCGACTCCATGATGTAATCATCATAGGGAATTCATCTCTAGCTAAGAAAGTAAAAGAAATAAAGATAAAATAAAAACTAACTATACACATGCAAAAGACTCCAAAAATAAATAAAACATGATGCACGTCAATAAAAATGAAAAAGGACGTGGAAATAAGCGAAAAATAAAGAAAAGTGAAAAATAAAGATAAAAATAAAGAAAATAAAAAGTGTGTGTACACTCCCTCCCCCAAGCTAAACATCACATTGTTGTCAATGTGCGAAGGGTGGCACATGGACATATAAGATAGGGGTAGGTGGGTGAGGTTGCATGTATGATGCAAAATAAAAGAAAATAAAGAAAATAAAAGATAATGACGTATGAAAATGGTATATGCAAGCAAGCATGCAAAGTGATGAATGGATGCAGTATGGTAGATGATATGTGCAAAATGGATACAAGTTGGTGGCCCAGAAATACATACGCTCCCCCAAACTGATATATATATATATATAGATATATATATATATATATATATATATATATATATATATATATATATCTATATTATAAAACAGGGATGTTATCATGGGTTTTTGGATAAGAGAAATTGTATAAGAGATTTTGGTTATGTGTATTTTTGTTTATGGATGTGTTATTGTTGTATAAGAGAATTTGGATAAGAGATAATGGATAAGAGATATTGGATAAGAAAATTTTGTTTTGTTTATGTGTAATTGGGTGTGATGTTGGGTATGAGAAATTGAGGTATGAGAAATTGAGGTATGAGAAATTGAGGTTATGTGTAATTGGGTGTGATTGTTGTATAAGAAATCACATCACATCAGAATTTATAAATTTTGAACTCAAATCACATCCTCTTCATTTTAAATTTTGAACTCATATCACAAAATTCAAAGGGAGGGAAAATCCTCAGCTCTCGCCTTCACAAGGGAGGGAAATTTTGATCACATCACATCGCCTTCACAAAATCCTTCCCGCTTCGCTTTGATCTCTTCCCGCTTCGCTCAAGCCCCCATTCCTCCCAAAATCCTTGCTAAGCTCAAGCTCCCGTTCCTCACTTCTTGCACGAAGAGTCAGGGAGAGGCCACGTTCCTCCGCGCCATCTTCTTCTACCTCCAGCTCAAGAAGAGCAAGGGAGAGCACGAAGAGCACCCCCATTGCAGTGAGGGAGAGCACGAAGAGCTTGATGTCCTGCACCACGTTTAGCTCTTCCTCTTCTCCTCAATTCTTTTTCCTTTACTTTATTTCACCCTCATTAAGAAGAGCACCCCCATTGCAGTGAGGGAGAGCACGAAGCTTGATGTCCTGAACCTCAACACTTGGTGAGCACCCCCATTGATGTCCTCACGTCCTCTGCACCTCAACACTTTAAGTCAATTTTTGTTTTTATACTTTTTGTATAGTTTGTAGTTAAGGCAGCTGAATTTTGTCCTGTGTACATTTTGGTTATTTTGAATTTTTGTTAATACTCAATTCTATTTACAGGATTCAAGCATATGTAGCATATTAGAAAATTGTATGAAGATTGAATACTCAATTTTTTGTTATGGCGGCAGAATTTTTGTTAATACTCAATTTTTTTGGAGATTTTTTTATGATGTATGAAGATTGAATCTTGATAATTACTGATATTTTTTATTATCAGTAGCATATGTGATAACTGAGGATTGAAGATTGAAAATTGTTTTTTATGATGTATGAAGATTGAATATTGTTTTTATACTTGGTGAAGCTTGATGTATGACATCAAGAATTGGTGAGAATTCATTAGCATTGGTGAGAATTATCAGTAGCACATGTACTGAGATATTATCACATTTTTGAGATATTATCCTTAGTCATCCAATTCCTATGAGTTAATTCTTAAAAATTGGTGAGAATCCTTAGTCATCCATTCAAAAATGTGATAATTGAAAATCTTTAGTCATCCATTCCTATGAATTATCAGTAGCATATGTGATAACTGAGTTTAGTTCTCCAAATTTCTGAGTTTAGTCCCTCATTTTCAGAAGTCCTCATATATTGAGATTCAACATAAAAATCATCAAATTTCTGAGTTTAGTCCCTCATTTTCAGAATAGCATATGTGATAACTGAGATTATTGCTCAAATCTGAAAATGATAAAAAATTTCTGAGTTATATAATGAGATTCAAGTTATATGTAATTATCAAATTTCTTAGTTATATGATCAAATTTTCATACATGTGATAACTTGAATCTCATTGTCCTAAGCTTTTTTATCTCATTGTCCATTGTACTAAGAGATATTTTTTACAATGATCAAATTTTCATACATGTGATAGCTTTTTTTTCTCAGTTGATACTTGATACATGGAATTTCTGAGTTATATAGCTTTTTTTCTCAGTCAACTTTCAAAAAAAACTGAGGTATATGTTAACTGATTTCTCCATGTGTGCTTCCTGTACAAAAAACATACACTAAGTTCAAAAAACATACACATACACTGTTTTTTTTTGTGTTCTTCATTTTTTTTGAACTTGGATGTAATTTTTGAACTTGGATATCTGTTAACATATGCACACATACACCAATGAACTTGGATATCTGTTCAAAAACATACACTAAGAACACAAAAAATAATTTTTGAACTTGGATGTAATTTTCTCCATGTGTGCACACATTCACCAATGCACACTTTTTCACTTGAAACTTTAATTTTGAAACATGGATGTAATTTTTGAATGAATATAAGCAAAAAACTGAGAAGCACACTTTGTTAACTTGAAATTCTCATTGAATGTTGACATGGATGTAAAAAACACCAATGCCCACTTTTTCACTTGGACTTGGATGTAATTTTTGAAACTTTAATTTTGAAACATGGATGTAATTTTTGAATGAATATAAGCATCATGATTTTTTTGAATGTAAAAATACAGAATTCGTCTTTGAGAATTTTTACATCCAGAATTGAGACATGGATGTAATTTTTGAATGAATATCCTGTTGACATGGACTAATCCTGATGCTAATCCTGATCCTAACAAAATTTCAATGAATATCCTGTTAACATGGACTAATTTTTTTGAATACACATACACTAAGTTCATACCTCATTGAATGAATATCCTGAATGAATATCCTCATTGAATACACATACACATATCCTGAATGAATATCCTCATTGAATGTTGACATGGATTTTTTTGAATACATATTGTATGTGTATTCAAAATTAAAGTTTGACAGATATCCTGATCCTCAATTAAGCTCTCACAAACTTGGAGATAGAAGTTTGAGGTATATGTATAAAAATTATACAATTGAGCTCTCACAAGCTTTTTTGAATGTCCAAAAAACTGAGAAGATAGAAGAATGTTTTTTAACTTAGTTTATGTTAACTGAGAATGTATATGTGTGTGATTGAGCTCTCACAAACTTGGAGATAGAAGTTTGAGGTATATGTATAAAAATAATGTTAACTTAGTTTATGTTAATTGAGCTCTCACAAAGTTGAGGTATATGTGTGCTTCCTGTACAAAAAACATACACTAAGTTCAAAAAACTGAGAAGCACACTTTGTTAACCTGAAATTCTCATTGAATATTGACATGGATCCTCAATTTAGATATCCTATTTTCAAGATATCCTCAGTAGCTAGAGGGATATGTAATTATCAAGATATCCTATTTTCATATACTTCCTGTTAATATCAACATATCAAGATTTCTAATGGAATTATCAAGATTTCTATTGTCATGTTCTACTTTTAACATATCAGCATTTGGTAAGGAAAATGAGGGTAAGGCAATGACCATGTAATTTACTCTGCAAAAAGATGCATTTAAATTTGTTAATCAGGATTTTCATTATTAAGGGCAAGGTACAAAGAAACTTGGACCCACTTATGGAATTGTTTGATCACATTATATGGGATGCAAGTCCATAACTATTTAATTTTCAGATAGCAACTTTATCAAACATGAATTCCTCTTCTCTTACTAGACTATATTCTGTTAAAAGAGGAATTTAAATTTGGGAATAGAGATTTTTCATTATTGATGCTCGAGGCATGCACTTAATGGAATATACAACGATTTTATTGGTATTGATTTGGTTGATGTTCGTCTGTATAATTTGGGTGGGATTTGGACCAGGAAATGTTTATCGCCGTTTAATTGGGTGGGATTTGGGTTTCTAATGAGCAGACCTAGGGTTTGTTTATTTATTCTGTTAACATTAGCATGAGAATACAGATAAATATAGCACATGTTCTGCAATCATACATGTTTTCTTTTACAATTAATCCATGTCCATACCTGGCAGATCTGGCTACCAAGAAGGCTGATGATCACATGGTGTTTTAATGGGATAATTCATGCATTCGAAGGGTGGGACAAACATGAGTGTGGAGAGAGAATGCTTGACATTGAGAAAGTCTGGTCTTTTGCTATGCCATTGTTAATTCTTGAGATTTCAGTTTATGGAGGAATTATATTTAACATAGAAGTCTATGGAGGAATTTGTAACATGAGAATGCTTAGTTTATAAACACATAGCTTGGCTTAAAGATTTATAATGTCAATATAGGAATTAGTAACATGATTAGATTGGCTTATGTGTTTTGCAGAAACTCCTGCAGACTGTGCATATTTGGGAATCGCTGGATTACTCTTTGACGGTACAACTCCATATCTGGTATTCTCCAGACTTGCTTATAATTAAACTTTATCAGCTGTGGATGTTTGGCATATAATCAATTGTGTAATTGTGTAATTTATATGTGCTCATAATTTATATATGTGGATGTTTGGCATGACACACTTGATTTATGTGTGTTTTTGATGTGTGTGGGCACATATAATGTTGTAGAGAATACCAGATTATGGATAAAAAACACACATAAATGTTTTAATTGTCTAATTTATATGTTCCCACAGATCAAAAGCACTCATAAATTAAGCAAATTTTGTGTCCTGGTTTTGGGAACATATAAATTGTGTAATTGTGTAATCAATTGCTTATAATCAATTGTGAAACCATCACTTTCTCACAAATCAATTTATCTATTGTTATAACAAATATGTAATGAATCTGCATTTGTGTATCATAGATTGGGGATCAGGTATTCCTCTTAAATGAAATCAAGTGAAAATGCTTAAGCTTCTTAGTGGAATACTAATGAGTTTGCTACATCATACAGGTATTTAGAGGAATCAACATTGGCAGCAAGTTTTGAATCAACATTGGAATCAAGTGAAATTTTGACCTTTTTGAATATAACATTTGAATATAAAACTTGAAAAATCAGTTTTGAACTTTTTGAATAATTTTGAACTTTTTGTAATTTAATAAAATTGAAATGTGATCTAATTAGAGTTGGTGTTATATTCACAAAAGTTGATAATGTTATCTAATTAGATAACAGTTGATAACTTTAACATTCACTCTAATTTTTTGAATTCCCTTTGGTGAAACTTCTGCAAGGTGATTTGAACCCTTCAAAAATGTTGATATCCTGTTAATTTCAACTCATTCAAATTTTGAACTTTTTGGTATAAATTTTGAAATTTTTGAAAATGTCCTGTGAATTGCAACAGGATCAATTTTGAAATTTTTGGTATAAATTTTTTGAATGTCCTGTGAATATAACAGTTGAATATTCAAGTGAACTTTACCATTAAATGCAATATCTGTGAAAATTTGAATGAGTGAATATTTGATACTTAATTTGATATAACTCTGTGAATGAGTGAAAATTTGCAACATCAAGTTATATGTGAATGATTTGATAATTTGCAACATTAGATTTTATCCTGTGAATGATATCCTTTTATCTGTGAATGATTATCTGTGAATTGTAACAGGATATCAAGATAATTTGAAAATCATGAACTGAGTTATTAAATGTGAATGATTAAAGATGAAGTATCAATTTGAGTTATCAAGATTAAATGTCCTGTGAATTATTAAATGTCATGTGAATGTCCTTTGAAGTATCTTGATAACCAAGTTGCAAATTATCAATCTGAGTTATTAAATGAGTTGATACTTCACAGGACATCTAAAGTTATATGTGAATGATCTGATAATTTGCAACATTAGATTTTCACTTAAAGTTCAAAAATTCACTCTAATTATATGTGAACTTTTTGATATCCTGTTAATTTCAAAAATTATATGTGAAATTATATGTGAAATTATAAATGTGAACATATATGTCAAATTTAACATTCAAAAATGTTGATATCCTGTGAAAAGTTCACATATCACTTGAAAAGTAACATTAACACCAGTCAAACACCAACATTTTTGAATGTTATATGTGAAATTATATGTGAAATTTCTCATATGCAAAATTATTTGTGAAATTTTTGATATCCAGTTCATTTTAACTTTAGGTGAAGGATATGCAAAATCATATCTCATAAGTTCAAATAAGTTCACATAAGATTTCCTGAAGATTAACATTTTAGATTTTATCCTGTGAATGCTATCCTGTTATCTGTGAATGATTTTTGAGTTATATCAAATTTTAGTGAATGAAGTATTTTTCACAAGATATACTTCATTCACTGATTTTGAGTTATATTTCAATTTTACACAAGTTGAAATCTTGATATACATCATTTACTAAAATAACCTCAAAAAATTTTCACAAGTATATGTCCTGTGAATGAAGTGAATCAAATTGAGTTATCAAGATTATATGTCCTGTGAATTGAATGAAGTATTTTTCACAAGTTTTATCAAATTTTTCACAAGTATATCAAGTTTTTGAATATATGAATATCAGTTTTTGAGTTATCAAGATTAAATGTCCTGTGATTATTAAATGTCCTGTGAATGTCCTGTGAAGTATCCTGTGAAATATCCTGTGAGATATGGGTCAAATTCATAAGAGATATGGGTGAATGTCCTGTGAATTATTCAAAATCAGTGAAGTATTTTTGAATGTTATATGTGAAATTATATGTGACATTTCACCCTTGAGAATTGAGTTGTTCTCTCAACTTAAAATATTATGTGAAAGAAATTGGAGTGCATATCCTGTCAATTATTAACTTAAACTTGAACTTTTGAACTTGAACTTTTATCTGAGTGATTTTATCAGGATATGCACTCAATGCTAATTGCAAATAAGTTTGAGTGCAAATATACTGGGGATATGAAATCTGGCCTATTTGGCTAATAATTGACAGGGGTGATAATTTCATAATTTCAAATGTTTCAAACTTGAAGGGGATAACTTGAAATTTATAGCAAATTGAGTTTAGCTAAATGTTTGCTATAAAGTTTAGCAAGGGGATAACTTGCTATAACTTTATAGCAACTTTATAGTAAGGGGATAACTTGAACTTGAAGGGGATAAGTTGGCATTGAGTTGGAGTTTCAGTTTGAATAATTTAACAAGTTGAATTATGTGTTTCAGTTTGGTTGAAATTTACCACATCAAATTTAACACAGTTTGAATGATAACAAACTTGAACTTTTTGAATTATGAGTTTAGCTGAACTTTATTGCAACTTTATAGCAATGGGATAACTTGAACTTGAAGGGGATAAGTTGGCATTGAGTTGGAGTTTCAGTTTGAATAGTTTAACAACTTGAATTATGGGTTTCAGTTTGGGTGAAATTTTACACATCAAATTTTCCAAATGTTAAAGATGTTCTTGGTGTTTCATTATTAAATTAACACATATCCTGTCAGTTTGGTGAACACATTATTAAATTAACACATCAAATTTTCCATATGTGTTAAATTATTCAAGTGTTTCAGTTTGGGTGAAATTTAACACACCAAGAGTGTTATTACAGTTTATATACATGGGTTTGATTTCTTCATCATTGTCAGACAGAAATTTTTGAATGAATTTTGTGAATGAATTTTTGAATCAATTTTGAGTGTTATTGCAGCTATTTTGAATTTGAGTGTAAAATGAGATATACTGGGATATTCAACAGTGATATACTTTTTTGTTATTCAATAGAGAATCCTGTATCAAAGAGATTGTGATATCCTTATGAATTTTGATATTGTATAATTTTGATCCTGTAAATTATGGGTGAATTCATATGAGTTCACAGGAATTGATCCTGTATATGAGTTCAATTCCATGATATGAGTTCAATTTCACATATCATAGAAATGTTTGTGGATATGGGAGAGGATCCTGTTTTGTTTTGTGAGAGGATATAGGTGAAACATCTTGATAAATTTCATTCAAGATTTTGTAAAACATTGAATGAAATTTCATTCCATTTCATTCAAGATTGTTTCACCCATATCCTGTTTCACCCATATCCTGTTCAAGATTGTTTCACCCATTCAAGATTTGTTTTGTGATTGAATAAGATTGAATGAAATTTATCAAGATTGAATGAGATTGTGAACAAAATTGAATGAGATTGTTTCACCCATATCCTCTTACATTGAATTTGTTATTTATCTACTCAATGAGAATATATCATCTTGATGTTTACAAAATTTCATTGAGATATTTGATTGAAATTGAGTTTGGGACAGGATTTCATTGTGATGTTTTACAAAATTTCATCTACTCAATGAGAATGTTATATGTGAAATTGTTTTATCTTGAGTTTGGGACAGGATTACAAATTGTTTATCTTGAATGAAATTTGTTTTATCTACTCAATGAGAATATATCATCTTGATGTTTACAAAATTTCATTGAGATATTTGAATGAAATTGAGTTTTACAGAATTTCATTGAGAATATATCATCTTGATGTGTGCACAAAATTGAGTTTTACAAAATTTTTAATTGAAATTCTCATTGAGATATGTGAACAAAATTCCATTGAAATTTCATTCAAGATGATAATTTTGTTATTCAATGAAATTTATCAAGATGTTTACAAATTTCATTCAAAATGAGCTATACTTGGATATTCAACAGTGATATACTTTTTTGTTATTCAATAGAGAATCCTGTTTCAAAGAGATATGGGTGAACTTATTTTGTAAACAGGATCCTCTCATTTTGATATACACTTTAACTAAGGATATCACATGTTTTATCAAATTTGTTTTATCAATTTTGTATATCCATGATATCACAGGATATAAGTTCAATTTAATAACAGGACATATCAAGTTACCAACATTAAATGTCATGTGAGTTATGAACTAATTCCTTGAACTAATGCATATGAACTAATGCATGATGTTTAACATTTCTAAATGCAGGATGTTAACAACCTTATATGCATGATGTCAACAACCTTACATGCATGTCAACAACCTCATATGTTTCTTATGCATATGCATTAGTTTGTATTTTCAGTTCTGTATATGAGGTTGTTACAAAACTAATGCATATGAACTAATATGCATGATGACATGATGTTTCTTATATGTTAACAACCTTATCTGCACTAATATGTTGACAACCTAATGCATATGATTCTTATATGTTAACAACATGTCATCCTGAAATGTTTTTTATATGAGGTTTCTTATATGTTTCACACTGGGGTTCTAAACCTACATGTTAACATCATGTCATTCTTATATGTTTATCCCAGTGTTAACATCCCAAATGTTTTTCCTGTTACATGTTTATGCATAATCCATATGCATTATGCATAATGAACTAATATGTTAACAACCTCATATGTAGGATGACAAGATATTTCTCATGCATATGCATTAGCATGTATTTCAGTTCTAAAAGCATGTAATTTTTATGCACATGTTTACTTCAGCTCATAAAAATGTGCCTACGAAAAAAAATTGCCTTTCTAAAAAATTTTAGTTCATGAAAAAAGTCTTGGAATGTAATTTTTATGAATAAAGCCTTTCTAAATATTTTTAGTTCAATTTTTCTTTTAATGAACCTCAACCTCATTATGTAAGTTAACTTGCTATACTGTATTTAACTTGCTGTTAAATAACATATACATCATGTAGTTACTTAAGCCATATGCATCATGCAAGTTAACTTTAAAAGGATATGTATTATGCAAGACAACACATCAACAAAATACATACATGATAAATGTATCAATTGCATTATGCATACTACATGATGTTAAATTAAGCTGTATGTATCTACTTACTTAGTTGTTCTTCTTTGTCTTGGAATGTAATTTCAAAAACTGTTAAAGACTATAGTGTTTTATTGTTGAGAATGAATGTTCTGGGGGTAAGCAGTTGTTCTTTGTCTTGGAATCTGAAGAAAAAATTTATAAGCATGTAACTGAAGTTGCTTTTTTATGCTTCTTTGTATGTGCATGTAATTTTTATGTGCCTTTGTAAACATTTTTAGTTCATGAAAAAGGTCTTGGAATGTAATTTTTATGAAAAAAGCCTTTCTAAAAATTTTTATCTTCACTGTTGCCTATAATGAACCTCCAAAGCCAACACATAAGTAGATTGCTGGCATTGGCACTGTATTAGGTGTTTAACATGTATAACATAAGTCTGATTTGATTTGGCTCTTTAAATGGATAGATTCTGTTTCATTGATAAGGAGGTACATATGTATAGATTCTAATGTAAATCATTTTCCTTTGCTACTAAACTTTGAATACAGGTTGAGATTTGAGGTTTTATACACAAATTTGAATACATGTTGAAGTTTAAAAATATCGTTTTTTCTCACTGTTTTTTGTAAGATGGTGCAATGCTACTGTCTTCTTTGGATACATGTTGTCATTTCTGCTTGGATCTCCACAAGCAATGCTTAAAAATCTTGGATTCAGGTTTGTTGGTTTCGACTCCTCATATTCATTTTCAGTTATTTTGATGAATTGATCATATGATGAGAAATTTTGGATGCAGGTTTGTCTGAAGGCGACAAATGGAATTACCATTACCAGTCCACTTCCCCGCCCTTTGCCATTAAGAAATTCAAAGTTTTTCATGTATTGATGCAATCCCCATAATTTTTGTTGTCTGAACTCAAATAGATTTTTTGGAGATTGATGACATATGGTTTAAGTTCATAAAATTTTGATCTTAATTTTTGATTTATAAGAAGAAACTCATGAAGAAAAAAAATGTATGTGTTGAAGTTTTAATTCTGAGTTTTGATCTTCCTAAGTTGAAAGGTTTATCTTATTTGTTCTATTTATCATCTTAGTTCTTATGCACATGAAGTTTTGCTGTAAAGCCAAGGTTAACATAAAGTTGTGCACTCACATAAAAATTAAAGTACTCATATATCTGAATATTGATAGTCTTGAAGACAGATTTATTATTGATAGAGTAAATGAATCTGGACAATAAAATCTTTAATTATCGGCTTCTTATGATTGTTTATGAGAACTGGATGAAATTGAACTCAAAAAAATTGACATTACTGCATTGTTTGTGTTGTAGTAGTAGCGGGTGTTTTGAAGTAGTAGATGAGCCTGTAACAGTACTCTTTTTGGCAATCCTCTATTTGTTTTGAAGTAGTAGCTGATGCATTGTTTGTGTTGTTATTTTTGCAGGGTGTTGTTAGTGGTCCTTTTTGCATCGTTGGATCTGCTGAGAACATTGGGAATGCTTGCCGATTACAACATGGGAGTCATATCATGGGGAATACTGAATTGGGAAACGTTGCATCATACAAAATTAATCTTGAAACATATGAGAACAACACAATCATCATGTTAAAATGGGTTCAAGGATTCCAGACTGAGCCTGAGGAGCTAAAGCTTGCAGTTTGCAGAAGAACTTGGGATTCCCAACTGAGCTTGCAAGAGGAGCTGAAGCTTACAGCTTATATATGAGCCCTTATGTTCATTGCATCAAAGCCTATTGTTGCATCCATCTTAACTAAAGGGCTAAAGAAGACGTTTCTGGGAAGTGCAAGTTACTAGATGAATGTGCATCAATGAGACAATTTTGCCCGAATGTTTTGGAGCAAATATTTTACTCTACAAACCAATTTATGTGCTTAAAAAACTTATGGCAAAGGACTGTATGATTTGTATGATTTCTCTGTTAAACTGCATTGCGTACATGTACTTCTTCATGTAATTGATACCTTCAATGTCAATTGATACAGGTAATTGTGGTTTATCATTAAAGTTGTTGATTGTGTTTATCACCGAGACAGCATTATGAGGAGATTGTTGATTTTGTGTTGTTGTAGGAGACTATGGAGATTGTAATGGTTGTTTGAAATATGTAAAATTTTGAACTTTAATGTTGATTCACAGAATTTTTTGTCAGGGTGTCCAAATATTGAGGAAATATTTATGTACAATATGAAGGCAATTGACTTGAAGTTGCTGCAAAAAAATTCTAATGTTGAAATTGCATTTGTTAGGTTGTGTTTTTTGGTTTGATATGGTTTGATATTCACAGTTTGAATGATTTCATATGTTGGTTTGATATTCACAATTTTGAATGCAATACTGGAAAAAACTGTATATTTCATTCAAATTGTGAAAATCCTATCAATTTTATTTCAAACTTGAATGAAATATCAAACCATATTTCATTTCCAGTATTGATATGCTACAAAAAACTGTGAAAATCATATTTCATTCAAGTTTTATATGGTTTGATATTCACTGTTTGAATGTAATATACAATTTGAATGAAACTGGCAATTCTGGAAGTAAATGTCCAAATCTCATCAAAACCATATACCCCAGGCAGTATGGATTTTCATCAAAACCAGTTTGAGATGGATTGATATTATGAAATTATGAAATTTAAGAGTTTGATATGGCAGTAAGTACATCAGGCAGTATGGATTTTCAATGATGTAGAGATTTGATCAAAACCAGTTTGATATGCTTAACATATACCCCAGTTAGTATGGATTTTTCATCAAAACCATATACTCATCAGAACCAGTATGATATGGATTTTCACAGTTTGATATTTTGGGCCTTTCCATATCAAACCAATTGCCATTCATTAGAAAAGCAAATTTTATATCAAACCATATCACATTTCATACAATTAACAGTTGAAAATATTATTAGAGCTCTGGCCATTTGGCTTTGTATCAAACCAATTTGGATAATAACAAACCAAATGCCATTCCAGAATAATATCACACCAAATCAACCTGTTAATTGAATTTGGTGTACAATGGAATTTGGAATAAACTGAAATGAAACCAAATGAAACATATGTGAATAAACTGAAACACAATGAAACCAAATGAAGGATTTCACAGTTTAAATGGGATTTCACAGATATGAATGAAACCAACAATTTGAATGGGATTTCACAGATATGAATGAAACAATGAAGGATTTTCACAGTTTAAATTTGAATGAAACCAAATGAACACCAAAATATGATTTTCACAGTTTGATATGTCAAACATGAAAACAAAATTTGAATGAAATATTCTGTTTGCTAATTGGATTTTCACAGTTGCCAATTGGATTTTGGTGTACATTTGGCTGTTAATTTCACAGTTTGATAAGTTAAAATTTCAATGAAATGCAGTATTGCCAATTTCAATGAAAGTTTTTGTGCCACTACATTCTTTTGTATTTTTACGCTAATTTGTTGTTCTTTTAAATTTGGCTGCAGAAATAATTTTTTTGGGGAATAAAGATTTCGCGGGGGAAAATCTTAACTGAACCGTGCCCGCGGGCACGGGGTATGACTAGTATATATATATATATAGGAAAATTTTCAAATGAGAACATTTCGCACCGTGCGAAAATGTTTTTATCTTTTTTTTGAAATTTTTTTTTTCAAAAATTCTTTTTTCCACCCTCATTATATGTTGTTATACCCCCCTCAAAAAATAATGGTTGAGAAATAATGTCATTTGGCCTTCGATCAAGCCATTTCATCAAATTCGCACGTTTTGAGACCGTTAAATTTGTAACGGGTGGATGGGTGCTCTAATCCCCAACGGGTTCACCCATTATTTTCCCTGGGGTATATAATTGTATGGATTAAACATCAAAAAAAGAATTTTTGAAAAAAAAAATTTCAAAAAAAAGATAAAATTCTTTTCGCACCGTGCGAAAAGCCCCTTTTTCGCAATGGAAGATTGCCCTATATATATATATATATATATATATATATATATATAGTGCCTTGTAAAATGGTGAAGACAGAGTGCAAACAAAATAATGGGGTGAGGGGTGAGGCAAAAATATGATGGGCATCAAAAGTATGTGCCTAAACTGGTGGTTCATCGTCTCACCTCCCTGTGGTGGGGGCATTGGTGGCGGTGGTGCAGACTGTTAAGGGGCAGACTGGGGTACCGGCTGCTGCTACTGTCGCAGGTGCTGAAGAATCTGGTTCAGCGTGAGCTGAATACCAGGAATCATGTCGACACGGGCCTGCTGGGAAGCAACGACAGCTGTGAGAGCACTGAAATCTACTTTAAGCCTGCTCACTGCCGTCTCGACCGTGCGGAGGCACAAGTCAAAGATGTTGGGAGCGGATGTAGATGGTTGAACAGGTGGTGGGCAGGGGTGTTTCATACGGCCTCCAAAAACAAGTGGTGCCACTATCGGGTTTGTGTACGGTGCAGTGCTCACAATAAGACGCTCAGCCTCTAGTGGAGGCTGAGACGCAGGAACGCTCTCAGAAGCGTGTGTAGCAGCTGAGGACGATGTGACATCAGCAGAGGATGATGCAGGCGGAGAGGTCGTGGCAACAGCTGTGGTGATAGACACCACGACGCTCGCAATATATACGACGGCGACAGAGACAGAGGCATCGACAGTTGGGGATGTCATGAAATCAGCAGAGAATGACTCCACAGGAGTCGAAAAATCAGGGGTGGATATGGTCTCAGCAGCCGTGGAGGAAGAGGGATTGCCACTCTCAAAAGTGATGTGGTCGGTGCTCTAAAGGCTCAAATATGAGATGGTGGTCAACTCGTAGCGGCACAGAAGAGGCGCTGTGAATTGACACATCAATGGAAGTGATCTTGGCACGAGCAGAAGTGTGGACAGATGTGTCAGGCTCGGGGATTGGATCGAAGGTAGGCTGAGGAATCTGGATCTCAGGAGCAAGAGGGTCAAGAAGGGGCTCCTGCTGGTCGCCATCGGGTTCTAGCACGTAGACAGCTGGGATGAGGATGTCCATCTAGGGCCTCCACTCCCCACCTGCGGGTCCAGTGTAGGTCCAAGCGGGACTCCAAAGCACCATATAATCTGCAGAAAACAGGCCCTGTAGCCAGACGCAATGTCGTTGACCATGTGGCAGAGCATCTTCATGCGGGCCAACACATCGAGAGATAGTGAAGTGGGGCCCGTAGGACGACGCAAACCGACAGGAAGCTCAATCTCATAAATGGAAGCTAGGAGGGTAACCAGACTGCCACAACATATCCATTTCCTAGAGGCAACTGTGGAAACTATGCGGTCCAAATACCACCTGACTGCATCTATAGAAATGGCGGGGACTAAGACATCCCCGCGCCCTCTAAGGCTCTCTCCCTAGTCATCGCAGAAAGCATGAAGAGCTCCGACATGGACACCATCCCAACCTCTGGCCAGGCTAAAATGGTAGTCGCCAAAAGGCGCTGTGCAATCCACAGGCAAGGGTGGACTATGGAGGAAGCCTTGGCCCGGTTAGGGTCAAAGTGGTGCGTGCCAGTGATCGTGTCCCAGAAAGCATCAGAAGCAAAGACAGATGGGGTATGATGCCTGAGACCGTAATCTCGGAGAATGTCATGTGAAATCTTGCACTTACTATCCATATGCCTAAAATAATATCCCCTGGGAGTCCTACGAATAGAACTCAAGACCTCGAGGGTCGGTCAGACAAAGGTGTCTGTCGACACCGACAAAAAGTCATGCCACACCACGTTGTCAAACAACTGGAGCAAGCCCTGTAGTACCCCTAGGTTCTCGAGTGTGTCGATATGCACGAACCTAGTGGGTATGATTTGACGCTTGGAGAGCCCCTCAAATTTGACGCGGTGTGTGTCATCTCTGAAGGTGATCCCAAGCGTGTCGATCACAGGGGCAGGCTGTGGTGGTGGGGGTGGAATAGGTGCAGTGGAAGCTGGGAGTGTAGGAGGTGAAATGCTATGCAGTGGGGACTCTCCTCTAGATGAAGAAGGGTCGGGGTCACCGGTCTTCTTCTGCTTGGCAGCGGGCTGTCGCGTGCTAGACCTAGTGCAATGTGGGGGTGCGTGGAGGCATGAGTAAATACCGTGAGAAGTGCAACAGTCACAAGGTTCTCAAAATAAAATAAGGAATGAGTGTACCAAGCACGATGCAACTCCACACAAGCAAAATGAGCGAGAGGCACCTCCCCTAAGATTCGAATCAGCGTATGATCTCCCCCAAGCTATCCTGAAGCACAAAAATGATGAATTAGCAATGAATCTCATAAAATTTTGGGATTAATCAAGATTATTAGGCAAAGAATAGGGTTGAATTAGGAATGGGGTTGAATTGGGCTTACGAAATGAATAGGAGAAGATATGGCGAAATTAGGGCGAGATGGGGGTTAATCTTCGGAGGTCTGCTGCCAGGAGTCGTCGGAGATGGCGCCACCGACAAGTGGGGGTGACGATCTCGATTGAGTGGGCAGAGGGCCTCGGGCGAGGGGAGGCTAGGTTCGGCGAGTCGGGGGGAAGGAGGAAGGGATCGATCGAATTGGGAATTTTGGGTCCCGAGCTGCATATTTGGGATTAAATATGGCTGGGTTGCTTTAAGTCACTCGGTCGAGTGACAATCGTCACTCGATCGAGTGGCCCAATGCTTGAAAAATTTGAAATTTGGCGCTTCGGTCGAGTAGCTCGAGTCACTCGGTCGAGTTGTTCGAGTCACTCGGTCGAGTGACAAGTTTCATTCGGTCGAGTGACAAGTTTCATTCGGTCGAGTGACAAATAGAAAAATGCTGATAATTTTTCGAGTTTATGCTACAGTCTCCTACTCGGTCGAGTAGAAATAGTCACTCGGTCGAGTGAACTAATCTACTCGGTCCAGTAAACAGTCTTTACAGAGCATTCATTAGAGCTATTTGACCTAGAATTCACTCGATCGAGTGACAAAGTCACTCGGTCAAGTGGCATATAATTTTCAGAGAGGGGTTTTGAGGCTTCTCTGTACAGTATCCCACTCGGTCGTGTGAGATCTTCACTCGGCTGAGTGAGAATAACACTCGACTGAGTGGGCTGCTCTTTTAAGCTCCAAACTCTCTGTTTTCTTTCAGCAGCTGTTTCTTCCTCTCCTGTCAGTTTCTTCCTTCCTTTGGCATTTAAGCACACCCCTAGAGCTGCTCTCCCTTGCCATGGCTACCCTTTATTGACTGGTTTCTTCATATTTTCTTCGTACAATGAAAAACGTTGCCCATTGTCAGATTTTTATTAGACTCTTGACTCTCTGAACTTTAAAAATTTAAAACGAAAATGAAAACTAAAATTCAACTAAAAGAACTAAGATAGAACATCAGGTAGCCTCCCGATAAGTGCTCGTTAAGGTCTTGAGCTCGACCACTTAAGATTTCTTATTTAGCGCGCGATGATCGGTGTATAGGAGATGCACGTGTCAAAATTTGCAGGGAGGGCAGTGGGGTTCAGATGTTGCGCTTCATCTTGCTTGGCCTCCTTAAAGCGTGCTTCCTCTATAATGGTATTGAGGTATGTCTCCCCTAAGCTTTTGTTCTTGGCTTCCTTTGACTTTCCTGGCGTTGAAGATGTGTTCGCCGGTGGCTCTTTATTTCTTTGATTCACCGTAGAGAGCTTGCAGAGCTCTCTAATCCTTAAGACATCAGCGTCTATTCTCCTATTCCTTGGTGAGAGGATCCGATGTATCTCAATTGGAGCACCAATTTCAGAAATTGGCACTACATCAAGGATGTCCACATAGTCGCCTTCCTCCAGCGAGGATCTATTCTTCATGGCTCATGGGAGGCGGAACTCGACTTCAATATTACCATTGTTGAGTGACAACGTTCCCTCCCTCACGTCAACAATAACTCTAGCTGTAGCTAAGAAGGGGCGCCCAAGTATAAGAGATGTATCGCCCTCTTCTTTCACGTCCATGATGACAAAGTCACATGGTATGCATAGTCCTCCTGGTATTTACAATGGCACATTCTCGGCGATCCCCATCGGCCTAGTAATCCGCCCATCGACGAGTTGAATCTTCATATCTGTGGCCTTGAGGTCGGTCCCCGTATTGAACTTCTTGAACATGGTAAAAGGCATGAGGCTTACGCTCGCACGGAAACTACCAAAGCTTTTTGTAGGGGGACTCCACCAAAGCTTCTTGAACATGGTAAGTGCATGGAATCCTAACACTTCTGGGATCCTTTAGCTTCTTCGGTAACTTTTCTTGAACATGGTAAGAGGCATGAGGCTTACGCTCGCACCGAAATCTACCAAAGCTTTTTGTAGGGGGACTCCACCAAGAGTGCATGGAATCCTAACACTTCCAGGATCCTTTAGCTTATTCGGCAACTTTTCTTCATTAATGAACCAAGAACCTTGTTTGGAGAGTATGATCTTCTTCGTTCTTTGTCTTTCCGTGATCAAATCTTTGAGAAACTTCGTATATGTTGGGATTTCAATAATTGCATAAAGGAACAGGATGTTAAAGCTAATACATCTCAAGTACTCCAGAAATTTGGCAAACTTCTTCTCCAATTTGGCCTTTGCCAACCGTTGAGGAAATGGTACCGGTGGCATATATGTTCGCTCCTTCTAAGGCTCATCAATTTCAGATTTTTCTTTATTGTTTGTTGTCGTCGTGGGCTCCTGATCACTCCTTATTTTACACTTTTTTCCCGCATGTTTGCATGCCATTTAGATCACTCAAATCATGTTTTTCACGATATATCGACGATATTGCGATGCTTTTCACGATTTCTTGTTTTTGTCGAATTTCAGGTGATTTGGAGCGATTTGGAGTGAACTCGAGATACGCCTACTCCAGAGTGTCACCGATGACCTCCCCGAGGGGTATTCTGCTGTTGGAGAGGAGCGGAAGAAGAAAGGACATCGCAGGAGCGACGAGGAGGCCAAAACAAGCTGTTTGGGCATTTTTGGTGTCCCACTCGGCCGAGTGAAGGAGTCACTCAGCCGACCAGCGAGACACTGCTCGGCCGACTAGATCGGATACGTTTCATACGTGCACTCGGTCGAGCATCGGAAGCCACATCGGCTGAGTGACGAGATCCCGTCCGCTCGAGTGGCACCCAGACGACGCATGTCAAAAATCGCCAACTTACTGTTTTTCGTCTGCCTGAGCTTCGGCCCGAGTATCAAGAAGCCATCGGCCGAGCGACTCCTAAAGTGAAGACCCCCGAAGACCCAGACTTACTGGAAATTTACAGGGTTTCTCACTCGACCGAGCGACTTCTGTCACTCGGCCGAGTGCGATGAGCTGCTTGTAGCGAAAATTGCGGATTTCAGGCTGCGCAGGGGTATTTTGGTCACAGTTTTTTGGACGATTTTGAGGGGTATTTAACCCCTGTTTTTACCCTAGTTTGGAGAGCTTTTCCTCTTAGATTTTTGCAGCTTTTTAGATTAACTTTTTAGCTTTATTCTTGTGATTAGAGAGGAGACAAAAGTTGATTTTTGTTGGATTATTTGAAGAACTCCATTGGTTTGTGTCTCTCTTCTCTAAAAATTCTATTTTTATTGCCTATCTCAAATTTGTGATGAATTCTCTTGTTAATTTCATTGATTACTTTTGTGTTTGTGCTATGAATTGTGAGTAGTCTCCACGTCTTGGGGCGTGGGGATGAACCCGACGAGCCCGATTTCATATTTGTGATGAATTGGTAGGAATTTTGCTAGAATTGCTATTAGGGATTAGATTGGGATCGATTTACTACGGATGGCTAGGTATTCATATCGATTGGGATTTGCAAGAGATTGGATCCCAATTCGTTAGGAAACCCTAGAAATCCGAATTGGATTGGAATCGAATTTCCGTAGTATCGGTTTGTAAGAGATTGGACCGATACTAGGGTTTCCGGTTGCAATTCCATGCCGATACCCGTTTGCAAGAGATTGGACGGGTAGGAACTATCCCAACCTAGGTTGTGGCCCGAGTTTGCACGAGAGTGGGCTCGGGGCACGATTGAACGATGATGTTGATCCTAATGCTAGCTTCCCTAGGCTAGGGTTTGCAAGAGATTGGACCCGAACCTAGGATAGCTATAGACCGGCAACAGCACGAGAGCGTGAGCTAGGTATTACATTCAGTTGCGACTAGTTCATCCAAAATTTTATTCTAGCAATTTTGATACCAATGAACCACATTTACGAAATACGGTGAGTAGCAGGAATTCCCCATTCCCTAGACGTTCTTTATTTGATTTGATATTTCCGTACTTTGTCTGACGATTGTGACAGGATCGCCAAAGGCAAATTTCTCTCTTCTTAATAGCCAGGTTGATTTGAACAAGCACGGTCATTCGTCCTCCCTGTGTTCGATAACCCGCTCGCCGCTATACCGTGCGCTTGCGGTAAAACTACAACCGTTCTTTGGGTTACATTCCGGAGCGACCAAGTTTTTGGCGACGTTGCCGGGGAGGCGATTGCGTTTGATCTTACCACCCTAGCTATTTCTTTCTTTTTATTTTATTTCTTTATTTTTACCTAACCCTTCCATTGTGCTAATCGCTTCTTTGAAACTTTTTTCTCCTGTGCATGTACACGAGATCCACTGTGGACCCTGAAGGTATATTATTTGATCCCGAGATTAAACGTACGGTGCAGAGAATCAGAGCGAAAAGGAGACAAGAACCGGAAGGGAGGTTTATGACCAACCCGGAAACTGCGGACCAATTAGCGGCAAGAATGGCAAGGATAATTTCTATTCGCGATAGGCTCCGGCCTAAGACCTCGTCTACGACCTCATCCATTGCCATACCGGAGTTGGCGGCTGACAAGAACTTTGAGCTGAAGACTGGACTAGTGGTTCTGATGCAGCAGGATCCATTTCATGGGAATGCCCATGAAAATCCCCACTACCACATCCAGTTATTCTTGTCGAAGTGCGCCACATTTCAGATGCCGGGGGTCTCCATCGATGCCATCAGACTGCGTCTCTTCCCCTTCACGCTAAAAGACAAGGCACTCTATTGGTTGAGGACGTAGGCTGAGGGAGTCTTTACCACTTGGGACGAGTTGGCGAGTGCATTCATTGACAAGTTCTATCCGCCCTCCAAGACGGTGAAGATTCGGAGCGCTCTTATGTCCTTCAAGCAAGGACCCCAAGAGACGCTCTATGAGGCTTGGGAGCGTTTTAAAGATCTGCAGCATCAATGCCCGCACCATAGCATTGAAGATTGGGAGCTAGTTCATAGCTTCTACAATGGTCTCCAACCGGGGACCAAACAAATTATTGATGCCGCGGCGAATGGTGCTATCTTATCAAAGACTCCCGAAGAAGCTACGGCCATAAT
Source organism: Scilla litardierei (assembly GCA_030789695.1). Classification (NCBI taxonomy): domain Eukaryota; kingdom Viridiplantae; phylum Streptophyta; class Magnoliopsida; order Asparagales; family Asparagaceae; genus Scilla; species Scilla litardierei. The sequence goes on along the minus strand of JAULAV010007452.1, from coordinate 57,267 downwards.
TGAGGAGATGGCCTCAAACAATCAACAATGGGGCGATGAGCGAGGACACTCTACGTCCTCCTTGAAGCCAACTAGTATCTATGAGGCGAAGGCCGTAGCGGAGCTTACAAGCAAGTTTGATTCTCTCCACAAGGTAGTGGAGAGACTTGAGAAGTTTATCACGGAGCCCCAAGGAACCCCTTCCACCTCCGCACCAACAAACCAAATGTGTGATTGGAAAGACCAATCTCAAGCCATGTACTTGGGAGGAGAGCAAGGAGAAGGATCCTTGGAGCAAGTACAATATGTCGCGGGGAACCAAGGATATTGGGCCAATCCGGCCACAAGAAATCATCCTGGTTTCTCTTACGCCAACAATGAAGGAGCTTTGAACCCGCCACAACAACCACCTCAACAAGCTCGACCACCACCACCACCCCAACAACAACACTATCCGCCGAGGGGGCCTCCACAACAAAATTTCCAACCGAAGCAACAAGTTCCACCTTATAGGCCGCCCGGATACAATCAAGGGTGGAGAAATCAAAATCAAAACCCTCCACAAGCTCAACAACAATCCGACTTCGAAGCTAGAGTGGAGGCGTTTATGGTCGAGCAAAAGAAGGTCAATGCTACCTTGAAGGCAGGCCAAGACTCCCTTACAATCGTTGCAGCTCAAATCTCGGAGCAATTGGCGTTGCTCAATCGGAATACTCAACAATTGCCGGCGCAATCCGAGCAAAACCCACGGGGCAACACCGGCCACATCAATGCCGTGGTTGCCGTTACTACTAGAGGCGGGAAGGATACCACCCCCGCTATGATTCCTACCGAGGAGCCCGTGGAGGAAAGTTTAGAGCCAATTGAGCCGGCAGTTGAAGTTGAGAAGGAGAAAGAGCCGCAAGAAAAGGAGAAATCTAGAGCGGAGCAATTGATTGAGGAGAGGCGCTTCATGCCACCGGTCCCATTCCCCCAAAGGCTTGCTAGAGCGAAAATGGAGAAAAGGCTAGCAAAGTTTCTCGAGTATCTGAGAGGAGTTAGCCTCAACATTCCCTTCCTCGACGCCATCGTGGAATTCCCCACATATGCTAAATTTCTAAAGTATTTGATTTCGGGGGGGAAGAGGAAGGAAAAGATCATGCTAGCCAAGGAGGGCTCTTGGTTCACCAAGAGAGAGAAGGAGCCGGCCAAATTCAAAGATCCAGGGAGTTTTCGAATTCCTTGCACCTTGGGCGGTGTCCCTCTACAAAAGGCGTTGGTAGATTTAGGGGCTAGTGTGAGCCTCATGCCTCTCTCCATGTTCTTAAGGCTAAACACCGGGACGAAGTTGAAACCTACCGACATGCGGATACAATTAGCCGATGGACGGATAACAAGGCCAGTAGGGATCGCCGAAGACATCCCGCTACAAGTCTCGGGGGGCATATGCTTGCCATGTGACTTCGTGATCATGGACGTTAAGGAGGAGGGAGATACGTCATTGATACTTAGACGCCCGTTCCTCGCCACCGCCGGTGTCATTGTCGACGTGCGAGAAGGTACCCTAACTCTAAACGTCGGCAACATCGAGGTGGAACTTCACATTCCTAAGGCTATGAAACACATGCCTTACCACGAGGAGCTTGACTACATGGACATCCTTGATGAGGTAATTGAGGAGGCGATCCCCCACTCCATTGGCGCTCTATTCGATGAGGATCTCGAGGAAGGCCCGGATTTAGGCCAAGAAGAGAAAAAAAATGATTCCCCCGACTTCTCTGCTGAAAATGTTGAAGGTGACGCTGATGTCGCAAGGATTCGAGAGCTCTGCAAGCTCTCGAAATTAAAGTCTCCGAAGAAAGCTCCGCCGATACGGAAATCGGCGTCACCGGTGAAGCCGTTGACCGGAGCAAATGCTAGCTTGGGGGAGCCTCCCCCCAACACTATTCGAGACGGGAGACCACCGAGGGAGAACACGCCGCCGCAACTTCCGAATCCAAGCGTTCTCCCCGGAAAGTTTGATGGGTGCATCTCATATGCACCAAACATCCCGTATTAATTGAAAATCATAGGGGGTCGAGCTCACGACCTTAAACGAGCGCTTGTCGGGAGGCAACCCGACGGTTATTGCTTTATTTTCACTTTTCTTTTATTTTTGTTTTAGAAATTTTTAGTGTTTTGAGTCGTTCGCCCAAAAATCTTGTGATAACGGGTCCTATTTTTCCTGACAGGAGAGGAGAATGAGGTACCCATCATTAGGAGGATGCACAAGGCGACGAGGAGCACCCCAGGAAGGCGCTCGATGCTTAGGAGGAAGATGAAATCGACTGGAGGAAGAAAGACGGAGTTTAGAGCCCAAACGAAGACAAACAGCAGAACACAAGGCTCACTCGGCCGAGTATACTAGTCACTCGGCCGAGCACACAAGTTCGTCCGGCCAAGCCGCTCACGAACGAGGGAAGTCTGCTGTACCCAACTCTCTGTTTATTTTCCTGATTTCAGTATAACTGCCACTCGGCCGAGTATATATATTCACTCGGCCGAGTAAAACGGATACGCTCCTAGGGCGAGTCTTGCCGAGTAGCTTGAGCCACTCGGCCGAATGGACTTACTCCACTCGGCCGAGGGTGGCAAGGCCACTCGGCCGAAGCATAAGCGGGGGGAATTTTTCCGTTGCGCTACTCGGCCGAGCGACCTCGTCACTCGGTCGAGTCGTAACTTCTGCTATAAAAGGGGCTTGGGGGGGCGCGTTTTTCGAAATGACATAATCCGCTCACGCCCCGACTTTTCGTATCCCCCAGCGCCCGAACCCTTGTCCACTCGCCCGACCGTCGACCCGCGGCGCCGCTCGGCCACCCACCGCCGGCCGAGCCGCCGCCGCTCCTCGCTCGAGTCGCCGCCGGCGGCCACAGCTCCGGCCGACTCCGGTAACCCTATTTTCGCCTGTTTTCTCCTCTTTTGTATGTTTCTTGAGGATCCATGTGCTTAACGAACCCCAAACCCAAATTAATTTCTATTTCTATATATTACACCCCTAATTCTCCATACGTTTTGAATATTACCCGCTGATATCTCCGTTTCATGCGCAGGTCATTTTTGAGAGCTTAGGGGAGCCCAGGGGAGCTTCCAGGGACTGATTTGGGCTGTGTGGAGGCGTCGTCTTCGCACGCTTCCATTTCTTTGCACTCGCGGCGTGTCGTGGTATACTCTTTCCTTTATTTTACGCACGCCGCACTTTTCACGCTTTTTGGTGCGCGCTCGGGGCCCATATGCCGCCCCGGACACGACCGAGGTCGAGGAGAGCTTCCGCCAAGCGGAAGCGGTCGGATGACGCTGGCCCCTCCCACGAGTTGGAGGACTCTCCTCCGCCTTCTCCCACACACCTCGTCCACCCCACACAGCCTGCAGGACCCGCACACCCCGCACAGCCTGCAGAGCCCACACAGCCCATACACCCCGCACAGCCACTCCCTGCCGCTCCACAGCCACCACCTCCGGCTCCACTTATCGGGCCGCTGGGGATCACGTTCCGGAATGACGCACACCGCGTCGCTTTCGATTGTATCTCCCAGCGCTCGATCGTACCCTCCAGGTTCGCACACCTTGCAGACCTAGGACGCCTGGGGGTACTAGAGGGGATGCTCACGTTGTACGACAACGTGGGCTGGCGAGATTTCTTTCAGGTGTCGGCGGACACGTTTATCCGCCCGACACTTGAGGTACTTAGTTCGATCGCCCGAACCGACGAGGGATGCTCGTTTCGGTTCATGGACCGGGAGTGCCAGGTCACTCTGGGTATGATGAGAGCCTTCTTCTCGTGGCCCGATGTCCCCGGGGCCGATCGAGGTTACGCCCCCACCCATATCCCCCCACCTTCCTTCGACGCCGGCGCCTTCTGGGCCCGGATTACGGGTCTTCACGCTGCCTTTGACCCTAGTAGGGCCAAGGCCTCGGCCATTGTCCATCCCTGCCTCCGTATAGCTCAGCGCCTCATGACGACGACCTTTTTGGCCAGATATGAGCCGGGTACGATGTCCACGCCAGAGCTCTATATGCTCTACGCGATGACACGGCCCAGAGCTCTATCTAGGGATGGCGATGAGTTGGTCCCAGCCGTCGTGATTGATGTCGCGGCTTGGTTTTTGGACCGCATCGTCATATCGGTGGGCGCTCGCTCACCGATATGCTGCGGCGGCCTGATCACCTTGCTCGCCCTTATGACCGGCGATGACTTCCCTGACGACCTGCGACGCGCACTGGGCCCCACTTCTCTGTCGATTGATGTTATGGCCCGGATGAAGATGATGCGTCCGAACGGTGAGCGACACTGGGTCTGGCTGCACGGCCCTTACGGTGCTGATTACATGATTCTTCCGAGCCCAGCTCGGACTCAGATTGCACCGGCCCAGGTGGACTGGCTCCCTGCGATGGATGTTCTGATCCCAGCCGCTTACGTGCTCGAGGCCGAGGAGGCCGAGCAGGCCCACGCTGCCCCCGCAGACCCTGTTGCACCTGCCGCGCCTGCTGCCCCTGTTGACCCCGTGGACCCTCAGCCTATCCCAGATATTTCCGCTGCTCCAGACACCTCTGTCCACACCTCTGTTGGTGTCGGGAGTACCATAGCTGAGCCCACCTCCACTGCTTCCACGCCTGTCACCACCCTCACTGGCCCTCTGTCTGCCGAGCCCGTTTCCTCTGCCCCACCCGAGCGCCCGTCGACTATAGTTGAGTGCGGAGAGCCCTCTTTTGCCACCACTGTCTCCACCGCTACTGTGTTTTCCGAGAGTGTCGTGGCGTCTGTCCACACTTCTGTGTCACCGACCTCTCTGGCCGCCTCGCCACCACTTTTGTATTCTTCTTTCGCTGCTGCTGCCTCCACTTCTTACTGTCCTGCCCAGCCTCGCACTGAGGCCAGGCCCCCACTTGCGAGCATAGCTCCTTTTGTTCCCTTGCCTGCTGAGCCCGTCACCTACGCCACCAGAGTACGCCAGCCCTGACCTGCACAGCCCCGACCGGTGCATCCCTCTGCACCACCTCCCCCTGACACTGTACTTCAGAGCATTCGTGCTCTCGAGGGGGCGGTGAGTGGCCTCAGAGGCGACCTTCGGACCCTGTCCGCCACCGTCACTGTGATGGTTGGCCGCTTTGACCTGCTCCCGCACATTCACTACTGTCTTACCCAGGTCCTGGAGCGTCTCCCACACGTACCCCCACCCACCCAGCAGGTTCCCACCCCCACTTCCACACACACTCAGCCTGCTTCCACTTCCACACCCACCCCCGCTCACCACCACCACCTCCTCTGCCTCAGGACGGAGACGGCGCATCACCGCCTTCTTAGGCACCCTTGATGCCATCGATTCTTTTTGCCGTTGTGCTGCCCGTTTCTGCTGGGTCCTGATGCTTTTTGACCCCCCCTCCCCTCACTTATTTTGGATTCTCATTCCGATCATGTCCTTATATATCTTTTTTGTGAGAGCGGGAGAGTTTTTGGTGCCACACCTATATATCTGTATCACTCCTTTATTTGCATGCATCATGTCCGCATCATATTTTTCATTTCATTATTTTTCTTTTTTTTCCTCATGCATGCATCCTCGCTTACCCCTCCCATTACTTGTCTCTCGGTGTGCCACACTTTGCACATTGAGGACACTGTGCCATTTAGCTTGGGGGAGTGAGTTCTCACGCTCTTTTTCGATTTGCCACCTTTATTTTTAGTTTTTCACTCCATTTTTCCGCTTTTGCACTTATTTTCATCACTTTTCTTTTATTTTACCATGCATCACGTTTTTCTTATCTTTCTGTGTGCCGCATTGTAAATAGTTCTATTTTCCCCTTTATCTTTATTTTCTTTTTCATCTCATGCTAGAGATGACTTTTCTGTGATGATGATAACGTGGAGTTAGCTTACTCTATATGCATGCTATATTTGTCATGTCCTAGATTTTATTTCTGATATCATATGCTATGACTTGCCTTGCATTTAGAGATAGTAACCCACATTTTTTTTCCACATGAAAATGGATGAAATTTTATTATTAGCTTAGTCTGAATATTCATATGTATGCTATCGCAGAAAACACACCAAGATTCACGCATTGAATGCTTATATCTGGAGTACCGATTTCTTTTCCTATGTCACTTCTATATGCATGATTTGTACATTTCACTTCAGGATGATTGAATGATGTTAGCTATGATAAATCTGGATTAGTTAGCATTTTTGTGATCGAAACTGAGTAGATTAGATTACCCTGCTGAAGTTGTCGTGCATGTCTTATAGAGTGAACCGAGAGGTATATTTATTTCTTTCTCCACAAATCTTGAACATCATTTCTCTATTCTAAAATCATTGGTGAATCTCCCCTTAGCGATTCTATTATATGGCATTTCCCCCGCTATTAATTCCTAGCTCCAAATTTCCCAAAACCAAAGAAAAAAATATACTTGTATGCTCTTACTTCTCTTTGAGTTGGGATCATTGTGTATATATGTTATTTGAAAAAAAAAAGAAAAAAAAAGAAAAGAAAAGAGGAAAGAACCTCAATAAAAGATCCCACCTCATGTTCTCTCTCTCTTCTTTCTTCTCTCTTTTTGTATTTATTTTCATTGCTTTTGGAGCTCTATAAAAATGGGGATGTAAATATTTTTTATGCCACCACGCTTATAGATAAGCTTGGGGGAGGGAATCCGATGATGTGTGAGAGAGAGACTACTTGACGTTGCACGACAACCTAGGCTAAGTAATATTCTATACTCAGTGAGATTTTTTTAGCTTTACGAAGTCCAGAAATCTATGCCTAGCACTCATTTCATGAAATCCACACTTATCTATTCTTTCTATTCTATTGTGTGATACTCTTATACTCCTCATAGAAAGCATTCAATTGAAAAGTGTGTGATCTGCGATTTGTATACCGCTTTAAATGATTCAGACGATGTTAATTCTAAAATTATTTCGTTTTTCATGATTATATCGTTGTTCGTGGGTTTTCTATTTCTATTTGCACTATTATACTATGATATCAAAATAAAACTCTTTGACATGTGTTTTTCATTCGGTGCATGCTATAAGAGTAAGCGAAACCCACGTCCTGAGAAAATGATCTAGCAGCTTCCCTCTTCGTTTCTTTCTTTCTTCTTTGTTTTTATTTCGTTTTTCGTTCTTCTTCGTTTTTTTTTCATTTTTTCGTCTTTCGTCGTTTTCGTTTTCCGAATCCACCGGGCTCGCCTCCTACTTATCTTCCTCGAGGACGAGTAAGAGGTAAGCTTGGGGGATTTTGATCACTCCTTATTTTACACTTTTTTCCCGCATGTTTGCATGCCATTTAGATCGCTCAAATCATGTTTTTCACGATATATCGACGATATTGCGATGCTTTTCACGATTTCTTGTTTTTGTCGAATTTCAGGTGATTTGGAGCGATTTGGAGTGATCTCGAGATACGCCTACTCCAGAGTGTCACCGATGACCTCCCCGAGGGGTATTCTGCTGTTGGAGAGGAGCGGAAGAAGAAAGGACGTCGCTGGAGCGACGAGGAGGCCAAAACAAGCTGTTTGGGCATTTTTGGTGTCCCACTCGGCCGAGTGAAGGAGTCACTCGGCCGACCAGCGAGACACTGCTCGGCCGACCAGATCGGATACGTTTCATACGTGCACTCGGCCGAGCATCGGAAGCCACATCGGCCGAGTGACGAGATCCCGTCCGCCCGAGTGGCACCCAGACGACGCATGTCAAAAATCGCCAACTTACTGTTTTTCGTCTGCCTGAGCTTTAGAAGACCCACTCGGCCGAGTGGAAAATGCCGACCGCCCGAGTATCAAGAAGCCATCGGCCGAGTAACGACAACTCACTTGGCCGAGCGACTCCCAAAGTGAAGACCCCCGAAGACCCAGACTTACTGAAAATTTACAGGGTTTCTCACTCGGCCGAGCGACTTCTGTCACTCGGCCGAGTGCGACGCGCTGCCTGTAGCGAAAATTGCGGATTTCAGGCTGCGTAGGGGTATTTTGGTCACAGTTTTTTGGACGATTTTGAGGGGTATTTAACCTCTGTTTTTACCCTAGTTTGGAGAGCTTTTCCTCTTAGATTTTTGCAGCTTTTTAGATTAACTTTTTAGCTTTATTCTTGTGATTAGAGAGGAGACAAAAGTTGATTTTTGTTGGATTATTTGAAGAACTCCATTGGTTTGTGTCTCTCTTCTCTAAAAATTCTATTTTTATTGCCTATCTCAAATTTGTGATGAATTCTCTTGTTAATTTCATTGATTACTTTTGTGTTTGTGCTATGAATTGTGAGTAGTCTCCACGTCTTGGGGCGTGGGGATGAACCCTACGAGCCCGATTTCATCTTTGTGATGAATTGGTAGGAATTTTGCTAGAATTGCTATTAGGGATTAGATTGGGATCGATTTACTACGGATGGCTAGGTATTCATATCGATTGGGATTTGCAAGAGATTGGATCCCAATTCGTTAGGAAACCCTAGAAATCCGAATTGGATTGGAATCAAATTTCTGTAGTATCGGTTTGCAAGAGATTGGACCGATACTAGGGTTTCCGGTTGCAATTCCATGCCGATACCCGTTTGCAAGAGATTGGACGGGTAGGAACTATCCCAACCTAGGTTGTGGCCCGAGTTTGCACGAGAGTGGGCTCGCGGCGCGATTGAACGATGATGTTGATCCTAATGCTAGCTTCCCTAGGCTAGGGTTTGCAAGAGATTGGACCCGAACCTAGGATAGCTATAGACCGGCAACAGCACGAGAGCGTGAGCTAGGTATTACATTCAGTTGCGACTAGTTCATCCAAAATTTTATTCTAGCAATTTTGATACCAATGAACCACATTTACGAAATACGGTGAGTAGCGGGAATTCCCCATTCCCTCGACGTTCTTTATTTGATTTGATATTTCCGTACTTTGTCTGACGATTGTGACAGGATCGCCAAAGGCAAATTTCTCTCTTCTTAATAGCCAAGTTGATTTGAACAAGCACGGTCATTCGTCCTCCCTGTGTTCGATAACCCGCTCGCCGCTATACCGTGCGCTTGCGGTAAAACTACAACCGTTCTTTGGGTTACATTCCGGAGCGATCAGCTCCTTCTTTACAGTACTTACCTCTTTCTCAAAACCGGGGCTTCATCACTTGAGTTTCGAGTTTGGACCATGACGGGAGTGGTGTATTTCCTGCCTATAGTAGTAACTGCCACCACTGCATTGATGTGGCCGGTGTTGCTCCTAGTATTTGGCTCCAGTTGGGCCGGCAATTGATGTTGGGCCTTATTAAGCAACGTAATCTATTTCGCCAATTACGCCACTCTAGTATTGGACAATCTTGGCCCGCCATCAATCTAGCATTGATTTTCTTCTGTTCTGCCATAAATTCTTCAAATCTAGTCTCATGCTCTGACCTCTGTGGTGCCAGTGGTGGATTTTGGGGCCTCCATCCTTGATTGAATCTGGGGGTCTATTAGGCCCTGGTTGTTGCCTTTGCTGGAATTGTTGTTGTTGTGGCGGCCTTTGTTGGTAGGGTAGTTGTTGAGGTGGCGGCTAGACTTGTTGTGGTGGTGGTGGTTATTGAGGATGGGTTAAGGCTCCACTATTGTTAGCATATGAAAATCGGAGGTGACTCTTCCAAGCCGGATTACCCAAGATCCATTATTAGCTCCACCTTGAACATACTGAACTTGCTCCATAGCTTCCTCACTAGCCTCGCCGCCAACATACATAACTTGGCCTTGCCAATCATTAGATGTAGATGTGTTAGGTGCAACATGAGGATCGCATAACTTCTTCTCAAGTCTCTCTACCACTCTAGGTAGAGAGTCAAACTTCGTCACTAACTCTGCCACTGTCGTTGCTTCGTAGATGCTCGTCGGTTCATGGATGATGATGTTTAGACCCTCCCATCAGCTCACTGCTAATTGTTAGATGCCATCTTCTATAATAACGCCGCAGCATCCTCTGGCGTCTTTGATAATACAGCTCCATTGGCGGTGGCGTCGATGATCATCTTTGTATCTGCCCTCAAGCCATTGTAAAAACTATGTACGAGCTCCAAATTATCGATGCTATATTGGGGGCATTGGTGTTGTAGATCTTTGAAGCGCTCTGACACCTCATATAAACATTCTTGGGGCCCCTACTTAAAAGGCATCAAGGAATTTCTTATCTTCATTATCTTCGATGGTGGATAGAACTTGTTGACGAATGCGCTTGCCAGCTCATCCCAAGTAATGAAGGTGCCATGTGCTTGCATCCTCAACCAATATTGAGCTTTATCTCGGAGAGTGAAGGGAAAAAGGCGCAGACGGATGGCTTCCTTCGGTACATTGGGGATATGAAAAGTGACACACTTCGCCAAGGATATCTGGAGATGGTAATGCGGATTTTCATGCACATTCCCATGGAAGGGGTCTTGTTGCATCAGCACAACAAGCCCCATATTTAGCTTGAAATTATTATCTGGCAGCAACTCCGGCATAATTATGGAAGATGTAGTAGCCGAATTGTTTGGAGTAAGCCTATCCTGTAGGGATTGTCTAACCCTTGCAATACTAACAACACACACTAGAGGGGGGGGGGGGTGAATAGTGTAATGGCAATAAAATTGTCCAAATAAAATTTAACTTGAAAATACGGAATTATAAATGCAAGAGGAATTAAATGGCACAATTAATCCAAACGCAAACATACAGTTTTACCCTGGTTCCCCAAACTTGGGTACATCCAGCCACACCAATATTCACTATAATCCCACAAAGAGAAGTGAATACAAATCCCACAAAGGGATACACTCCCACAAAGAGAGAGACCTCACCAAGAGGATTTTGCCCTACACAAGGACCCAACCAACCCTACACAAGGGTCACGACTCCCACCAAGAGAATCACTAACTCCCACTCAGAGAATTAGGGTTAGCCCTACACTAGGACACAAAACTCCCACAAAGAGAGTTACTCCCACAAAGAGAGTATCCTAAGTCCCACAAAGAGACAACCTCCCACACAGAGAGAATCCTAATCCCACGAAGAGAAATAGGGAAAACAATTTACACCCTGTAAAGTAAATACTCTTACCTATGCCTTGAGATGCTTACTCATGAATGAATGCAAGGCATGGAAGAGGATCTCCAAGTGTTGGAATATGCTTGAGAGCACTTGGATGATTTCCCTTGAGCTGGACTTTAATGCATGAAGAAAGATGAATGCTCAATAGAGGGAAATGAGGGAGCTTGAGAGTAGCTTATTGATCTCTTGATATTTTCTATAGAGTCAAAAGTTTATCAAATGTTGTCAAGAATTCTCAAGAAAGGCAGCACACTCATATATATAGGAATCCTATATCAAGCCCAAAAACCCAAAGAAACAGCCAAAAAAATCAAATCTGCAACAGCTAGAAACTGGGTGAAAACGACAGGAACAGTCGACTGATGATCATAAGACAGTCGACTGATCAATGGCTAGAAAATATCCAACGGCTATAATCTGAGCCAGGACAGTCGACTGACGAAGTCAATACAGTCGACTAACAAACAGGACAGGCGCCTGTTAATCCTTCAACAGGCGACTGCTGCAGGGGATGGATCGAAACAGGGAGCTGCACTCTTTCTCCAATTCTTCGCACAGGCGACTGGTGTTAATACTACAGTCGACTGTCGAATAGTCAGGCGACTGTATATTCTTCATGAGTCGACTACTGTAAAGTATGGAGAGAGGACAGAAAGATGCAGAGATTGCACTTACACTAGACAGGCGACTGTTGGCCAATATCCAGGTGACTGTAAATATACAGGCGACTGGAAACCGATCGACAGACGACTGTGCGTAAAGCTCAAGTTTGAGTCAATAGAAATGATGACTTGAGCAGTGCATATCAGGCGACTGTAGAAGGATCTACAGGCGACTGGAAATCATCCAGTCGACTGTGTTTCCCTCAACAGGCGACTGACAGAATGAGTGAACCTATTGGGTTGGATTCTATGATAATCCTAAGGTTCACTAAGACGGTTAAATGCATGTGCATGAATGAGCAAACCATGTAGCAAGGCATTACATCAACCCTAGACTCAAAAGAGAGAGAAAGAAATAAAGTAAATTACATGGATTACAATGCTTTCAAAAGAGTCTAAGTCTTCAATCTTGATGCCTTGATTGCTCTCCATCATCTCCAAGATTTGGCACTCATTGAGTCTAAACTTTGGCCCTTCTTCACATGATGTCCATCCTTACACCAAGTGATTAGTCTCTAAGAAAGATATCCTTGAAATAAACTGAGAGACTAAGACATGAGATTCATTAGCAACAACATAATGTTTTGATTATCATCAAAATAATATTGGTATGAAACACCAGTACTCAACAATCTCCCCCTTTTTGATGTTGACACACATTATGTAAATCATAAAGAATTAAAGCACAAAGCTAACGATCTCCCCTACTTATATGCACCAATTAAATGAGCTACACAAAGGTAAATACTCATAAACCAATAACAACATGGTGACATATAATAGGCATGGGTTACATAAACCAATTTCTAAGAATAAAGGCATGCAAACACAAATGGTTTAACTAAACCCATATATCTCTCCCTATAGAGATATCTCTCCCCATATGCATATGTATATATCTCTCCCCCTGTAGATATGATCACATAATGCATATATCTTTCCCCCTTGACATCGTCAAAAAGGTGGACATCAAAAACATCCCCCTTATCATCTTAACCAAGATGTGATAATATGCAAGAAAAGAAAGATATGTATGATACCGAATATAAAATTTAGTGTGTATCAATTCACTATCCCATGCTCCCCCTAGATCATAGAAATGGTCAACTTTGACTTCTAGGATCTAATACCAATTAATTATTGGAGCCATGTGCCATAAGTGTATCAAAGCAATAGATATGGAAAAAATCAAGCTTCAAAGATACACACGGATATTGCCAAAAAAATGAGATATGAAACAAGTTGGCAATAAACAAGAGGTTTGGTTTGAGACCCAAAATAACCAAATATAAATAATGATCTCAAAACAAAAAACCTCCGAAATGAGAGTTAAAATATGTCTTAAAATAATTTAAACATATATTATATTAACTCCCCCATTGACATACACATGGATCATGCATGTATGTCAATAAACCCTAAGGTCCCAATTTTCATAAAAGGAAATAAATTTGAAAAATATTTTCAAAATCATGAAACACACACAAACAATGGGTATGCTTAAAATAAACATAGAAGCATAATACCCATGCAATATGCAAATGTGTGAGGAACCTAAGCATTAGGTAACCAAACCCAAGAGGAGTTTGATTTCCTAACATAATCACACGAGGTGATCACATCCCTAACTAAAGAGTTGATGTAACTATCTCTCTCTTGCACACTAGCCTTATTGGGAATCCATAATCTCAAGGATTTCCTAGGCAATGGTTTTGCCTTTGCAAGAGGGAAGGATGTGGTATGCTTAGGTGTAGAAACAAGTTTCTTAGCATGTAAAGAATGAGGATTTTGCTTCTTAGCAAAAAATGAAGATTCTTCATTCTTCCTCATCACCTTGTGATCTACATGCTTCTTGTTGGTGTTCTTGTTGTACAAGAAAGCATGGTGATTCTTCTTATGTGCTTTAGCAATATTTCTTGAATTTGCACCATAAGAAGAATTAGAGGTGGGTTTGGGAACCACATTTAGAATATAACCCAAACATCCTCTATGATTTGCCGGATGTTGTTTTTCCAACAAATCGTGGAGTGAATCCCTAAAATACACAAAGCTTATGAGCTTTCGGGATTCTTCTTCACATTTCAACGTAAGTTGTTGAATGTGAGCATCTAAGCTAAGGTTTTGAGCAATGAGATTTTCATTAGAAATGCTCAATTCCTTAACTTGAGAAAGAAGTGTGTCTTTCTCACAAGTGTCATAAACATGCCTTTCATCATGAACTACACTTGCAATAACTAGTTTATGCATTCTACTCTTAGCACTCTTATATTTTGCTTTTAATTTATTGTAAAAGTTGATGCACTTACTAGCCTTTTCGGAGGCCAAGTCAAATTTGAACTTGAGCTCCTCATATGAGATCTTTTCTTCCTCGATCTCAACAACAACAACATCATCATCATTGCAAGAGCTTGATGATGACTTCTCCTCCTTAGCCGCGAGGCACGAATCCTCATAGGAGTTGTATGCGTCAAGCCAAGCATCCAACTCTTCTTCGTTTAATCCGGAGGGAATTGGAGTAGGAACATCCATGGTTACAAAGCATGCGTGAGCATCCTCCTTTGTATCCTCTTCTTGGTTACTAGAAGTGTCCTCACTCGAATCATCAAAGGTCCCGACAAGTCCCTTTTTGTTATTTTTGGACTTGGACCTTCCTTTCCAATGCTTCTTCCCTTTACCCTTGTAAGTTTCTTTAATGGGTTTGGAAGGGCATTCGGTGGACAAGTGACCTTTTCCACTGCAAGTGTAACAAGTAGGAACATTGTTAGAATTGGAGGCAAACTTTGACAAAGACTTACCTTGCTTGGATTTGAGGAAAGCTTTGAATTGCTCGGCAAGTTCCTCAATTTCTTCTCCACTTGCATCTTCTTGCTCATCTTCTTCACTAGGAGCTTCTCGATGGAATTTCCTCCTCCACTTGATTGGCTCCTCCTTGGCATGGAATGCAACTCCCTTTTGCTTTTCTAGATTCTCGGGGTTTGTTGGATGAATCTCCTTCTTGTGTTGAAGCTTTACTTCATACGCCATGAGATTTCCAATGCATTCCTCAACGGTATATTTGGATGTGTCATAAGACTCCAAAATTTCATTGGCCTTTGACTCCTAACGAGGTGTGAGAGAGTATAGGATCTTCTCTACACGATCCTCTTGGGAAATCGTCTTCCCGAGACCCTCCAAAGCGTTCACGATATCGGTGAACCTTGTAAACATCTCTGAAAGGCTTTCGCCTTCCTGCATCTTAAACATTTTATATTTAGATCTAAACACAGTTTGTTTAGATTTCTTTACCTTCGTTGTCCCTTCATGACAAATCTCCAAGGTGTGCCAAATATCATTCGCCGTTTTGCACATGGAGATGTGGTTGAACTCACTAGCAGAGAGAGTGCAATGTAATGCATTCATAGCTCTCGCATTGAACTTGATTGAGTCCTTCTCCGCCTTTGTCCTTGAAGCCGCAGGAGTAGTGGGCTTCTCAAATGGCACCTTTGTGATGTCCCATAGGTCTTGACCCTCCATATAGATCATCATTCTGATCTTCCAACTAGGATAGTTGGTTCCGTTGAAGAGCGGAGGTCGAACGGTTGAGTGACCTTCTTCATGAGACGCGGATGAGGCGTTGAATGCCATCGTTACAGTATGCTTTAACCTCGCTCTGATACCGATTGTAGGGATCGTCTAACCCTTGCAATACTAACAACACACACTGGGGGGGGGGGTGAATAGTGTAATGGAAATAAAATTGTCCAAATAAAATTTAACTTGCAAATGCGGAATTATAAATGCAAGAGGAATTAAATGGCACAATTAATCCAAACGCAAACAAAAAGTTTTACCCTGGTTCCCCAAACTTGGGTACATCCAGCCACACCAATATTCACTATAATCCCATAAAGAGAAGTGAATACAAATCCCACATAGGGATACACTCCCACAAAGAGAGAGACCTCACCAAGAGGATTTTGCCCTACACAAGGACCCAACCAACCCTACACAAGGGTCACGACTCCCACCAAGAGAATCACTAACTCCCACTCAGAGAATTAGGGTTAGCCCTACACTAGGACACAAAACTCCCACAAAGAGAGTTACTCCCACAAATAGAGTATCCTAAGTCCCACAAAGAGACAACCTCCCACACAGAGAGAATCCTAATCCCACGAAGAGAAATAGGGAAAACAATTTACACCCTGTAAAGTAAATACTCTTACCTATGCCTTGAGATGCTTACTTATGAATGAATGCAAGGCATGGAAGAGGATCTCCAAGTGTTGGAATATGCTTGAGAGCACTTGGATGATTTCCCTTGAGCTGGACTTCAATGCATGAAGAAAGATGAATGCTCAATAGAGGGAAATGAGGGAGCTTGAGAGTAGCTTATTGATCTCTTGAGATTTTTTATAGAGTCAAGAGTTTATCAAATGTTGTCAAGAATTCTCAAGAAAGGCATCACACTCATATATATAGGAATCCTATATCAAGCCCAAAAACCCAAAGAAACAGCCAAAAAAATCAAATCTGCAACGGCTAGAAACTGGGTGAAAACGACAGGAACAGTCGACTGATGATCATAAGACAGTCGACTGATCAACGGCTAGAAAATATCCAACGGTTATAATCTGAGCCAGGACAGTCGACTGACGAAGTCAATACAATCGACTGACAAACAGGACAGGCGCCTGTTAATCCTTCAGCAGACGACTGCTGCAGGGGATGGATTGAAACAGAGAGCTGCACTCTTTCTCCAATTCTTCGCACAGGCGACTGGTGTTAATACTACAGTCGACTGTCGAATAGTCAGGCGACTGTATATTCTTATCAGTTGACTACTGTAAAGTATGGAGAGAGGACAAAGAGATGTAGAGATTGCACTTACGCTAGACAGGCGACTGTTGGCCAATATCCAGGTGACTGTAAATATACAGGCGATTGGAAACCGATCGACAGACGACTGTGCGTAAAGCTTAAGTTTGAGTCAATAGAAATGATGACTTGAGCAGTGCATATCAAGCGACTATAGAAGGATCTACAGGCGACTGGAAATCACCCAGTCGATTGTGTTTCCCTCAACAGGCGACTGACAGAAAGAGTGAACCTATTGGGTTGGATTCTATGATAATCCTAAGGTTAACTAAGATGGTTAAATGCATGTGCATGAATGAGCAAACCATCTAGCAAGGCATTACATCAACCCTAGACTCAAAAGAGAGAGAAAGCAATAAAGTAAATTACATGGATTACAATGCTTTCAAAAGTGTCTAAGTCTTCAACCTTGATGCCTTGATTTATCTCCATCATCTCCAAGCTTTGGCACTCCTTGAGTCCAAACTTTGGCCCTTCTTCACATGATGTCCATCCTTACACCAAGTGATTAGTCTCCAAGAAAGATATCCTTGAAATAAACTGAGAGACTAAGACATGAGATTTATTAGCAACAACATAATGTTGTGATCATCATCAAAATAAGATTGGTATGAAACACCAATACTCAACATATCCCAGATGGAAATATACCTAACGGACCTTCGGTAAACATTCTCCTTCGCCATTTGATCTTCCTCTAGAATTTCTCTTTTCTGCTCTTAATCTCCTTGCTGTGCGCTCGATCTCGGGATCAAATAATATATCCTCCTAAGTCTCCCTCGATCGTGTGCACATGCAAAGAAAAAGAGACTAGTGTTAGCACAATAGAGAAATAAAAAGGAAATAAAGAAAATGAAAAAGAGATAGCTAAGTAAAAATGTAGAAAACCATAGTGTCATCGGCAACGGCGCCAAAACCTTGGTTGACCAGAAATTACACCCAGAAAAAAACATACTTATGGCGCAAATTACACGGAGATAAATCCCCGACGACGCCAAAAACTTGGTCATCCCGGAATACAACTCCAGAAACAAAGTAGTTTTACCGCAAGCACACGGTCTAGTGGCAAGCAGGTATCGATCACGGGGAGGAACTAATAACGGTAATCTATATGATTTACTAAGCTATTGGTGGAAAATTAGTTTTGAAAGAGTTGGTGTCACAATCTTTCAAGTATCGATGTAAATTCAATATATAAAGATGTCTACGACTTGAGAATCCCTACTATAGATCTCAAGTAATCAATGCAAATTATGAATCTCAATATTACTAAAATCGGGTTAAAGGTGAACTTGTCGTAACTAAATAGAGTACCAACGCATGCTCTCTCGCTACGCAAGTCTACAGCAATCTAGATTAGAGCCTCAATCTCGTGCAAGCCTAGTTCAAAATACTAGCATTAAGATCGACAATTATATCCAATCCCAACTCAAGCTCGCTCTTGCGCAACTTAAGTTCGAATCTAAATCATGATAGTTCGTACTTGATTCATCGTCTTGCAAACGAATATAAGTATAGAAGTTTAATAAAGATACTAGCTTTGGTCGCTCTCGCTTAACAAATCTAGTGAATCTTGATTATAGATCTAAATCAAATATCTAGGTCTTCCCATAGATCAAGATCCTCTCTCGAGCTCTCAAGATCCGATGGAAATTCCTAGATATTCGTAGTAATCCAATCACAATCTAACCTTTTAACATGTTTAGCAACATTGGTATTCAATTATTTCATATATCACACTTTAAATCCATAGGGTTCATCTCTTTGCCCTAGAGCAAAGGAAGTACTCACAAATCATCATGAAAATCACAAGAGAAATAAGATTGACAAGAGAATTTATTGTAAAACTCAGATCTAAGAACAAATATATCATCAAAATGTAAACTTGCAAGAGTTTTAGAGATACCAATGTCGATTTCAAGCTTCAACAATAAAATAAAGATCCAAATCTTTAATCTCTCGTCAAAAGAAATCTTTAAACTAAAACTAAAACTCTGAAAATAAAGTATGGAGTCTCTCCTTTGGCCTGCCTCCAGATCTGGCTACTTATATATGCCCAAAAAGATGCAAAAATCCTGACAGTTCTGCCCCTGGTCGGTTTGCAATTTGGCGACGGTGCCACTCGGCCGAGTGAACAGCTCACTCGGTCGAGTGTGGAATCTGCATCGAAATCAGAATATCAGCATTTTGGGCTCCTCAGACCACTTGGCCGAGTAGTCTGCTCACTCGGTCGAGTGGAGTTTCTACTCAGTCGAGTGGAGTCTTCTACAGATCCTCCAAAAAACAGAGAAGTGTCAAAGATTTTCTTCACAAAATTTTGCTCCACTCGATCGAGTGGAATCCTCACTCGGTCAGGTGGAAATTTTCACTCGATCGAGTACATTTCAGCTCTCAATCAGGCTTGATTCATCGTATCAGCTTCACTCGGCCGAGTGAGCCGCTTCACTCGGCCGAGTTAGCCGCTTCACTCGGCCGAGTGAGCCGCTTCACTCGGCCGAGTAGCCTGTAAATCTTCTCAAACTCCTTCTTCTTGCTTCCTTGTTGATTTCTTCGCCTCGCTTCCTCTTCTACTCATCCTCTAGCACCGTTAGCTCTCTGATATCGTCATCAATGATGCTCCGGGACGTGTGTATGCGCTCATGGCTCCAAATCGCTCCTGATTACTCCATATCTCCTGAAATCAGATGAAACCAAGAAATAGTAAAAAGTATCGCCAATTCGTCGTATGATCGTGAAAATCGCGATATGAGCAATCAAAATGGCATGCAAAAATGCTGAAATAAAGTGTAAAATATGAGCCTATCATGACGCTCGGGAATTTGGTGGGTACTATGGTCCTAGAGGAGAGGGATGTGAAGGTATCACGTTGATGTTCGTCAACGAATTCTATTCCTAAAGTGTCAATCTGATGGGGAGGGACATGTTTGTCACCCTTAGCAACAATGGCTTGGGCCTCAACAACTGTAAGGTTTTGCTAACGCTTGACCCTACCCTGGGATGGTCTAGAAGAAGTGCGCTTCTTGCATTCTTTCGGAGGCATGTTGAGTATGGTGTGATTTAAAGAGTGTGTGAAGTGAAGCGAAGTGCAGACTCATGCAATTTGGCGAATTATACAAGCAATACAAAAATTAACGAGATAAGGAAAGAATGTTCCAAATGATTGGTGCTCCTCACTGAAATCAAATGCGCCACGCCAAGAGAGAAGTCCCCAAGCTAGCAATCGAGCTCAAGTGGTAGTCCCAGATCTGCCCGTGTCGATTTGAATCGTAAAACCCCTTAAACTGGCCATTTTAGGGTTTTGGGCGGTGTTCGTTTCGATTGGAAATGGTGGTGGTGGAGAGATTGATAGTAGGGGAGCTTGTGGAATGAATTGGGAGAGAGGAGAGGTGATTTGGAAGGCTTGAGATAGTCGGAGGTTTGGGGAATTGGGAGGAGAAGACGAAGCGTTTGGAAAAACAAAGCGCAAAACGGCCATTTGGGGGTTTTCTTTATAGAGTAGAGATGCGGTCACATTGTCTAGATTCAAATGATTGTGCCATTTGGAATGCCAAGAGTCAATGGTTTAGAATGCGATGCGGTCGATTCGATGCAGTCGCGTTGATCATCATATCGACCGCGTCGTTATGTCAGAGAAAGGATTTTTTTGCTTAAAAATACTGAGAGTTACGTGGTCGTGTCGTTAGGATGAAACATCCACGTGTAATTGGGAAGAATTGAAGTCAAAAAGTTGGATCGATACAACCGTGTCGTTTGAGTTCACACGACCGCATCGTTCTGACAGTAGAATGATTTTTGAGCCAAAAGACAGAGAGTTACACGGCCATGTCGTAAATACGATGCGGCCATGTTGAATTGGGAAATTTGGCATTGGAGATTTGTGTAAGGACGCGGTCATTTCGATTGGTGTCAAATGGCCGCGTAAAGTTGGGAAATTTTGGCCATGGAGTTAGGTTCGATGTGGTTGTTTCGAATGATGTCAAACGACCGTGTCGTTTCATTAGAGGATGGAAAATTGGCTCAAAACAACAGAGAGTTACATGGCTATGTCGTTTGGATGACGTGGATGTGTAGAATTGGGAAATTGAACTTGAAACTACCCTCACCTTTCCAGTGACGATGCAGTCACGTGTATCTTTGCGATGCGGTTGTATCGTTCAATTTTTCAACTCCCCTTCTTCTTCTCCTTTCATCTTCTCCATGCAACCACATGTATTTAATCCACGCGGCCGTTTAGAATGGTTTTTCCATCTTCCTTGATGTTCTTCCTGTAACAAACATTTGAGTTATTTTTGGGATTTGGGTATTTATTCAAAGGAAAAGTCAAAGCTATTCTAAAGCATAACTAAGATCGAAATTTAAATACTAAAGACAATACAAAAACGCATGTGTTGCCTTCCAAGAAGCGATCATTTTAAGTCGTGAGCTAATCCCTTTTGAGATGTCGTCATGGCGGCTTTAGGGTGGAGAAGTCCAAGATGTCTTCATCTCCACGCTTCTTCTCTTTCTTCTCCAGCATCAGCTTTAACACGCTTGGTTCTTGGTTCTTTAGATCCTTATGGTTTATTGGATGTGATTATTGTGGCTCTTCCTTGTACCTCTCCTTAAGATCTTCCATGTGTTCATCTTCCGTTTTTAGTTCTCCAGGGTCAATAGTAAGCAATCATGGGTTTCCTTCCTTGATCCCCTTTCTTGGCGCTCATCAAGCTTCTTTGCCAAGGCGATTGTCTCAGACTCATCTTTGTGCTTGGAGCTTGCATATAAAAGTCTCTCTGTGGGGCTCCAAGATTTGTGCTTTAGTTCCGTCTCCTCAATTACTTTCTCCAGAAGATCGACTTGGTCCTATTCATCCTCTACGAGCTCCTTCATGCTCTTCTTTAGGTCGAATTCAGCTCTCTCCTTTCCAACATTAAGGGACAACTTCCCTCCTTTAATGTCTATCATTACTCCTGCGGTGACTAGGAAAGGGCGTCCCAAGATGATGGAAACACAGGCATCTTCTGGCATATCCATGATAAAGAAGTCGCATGGGATAATCATGTCTCCTACCTTCACCGGTACGTCCTCCCGAACTCCCATGGGGTACTTGATCGATCTATTTGCGAGCTGCAGCATCCTATTTATGGGCTTAGGCTCTTCCACTCCTAATCTTTCGGTTATGCTCAGCAGGATTAAGCTCACACTTATGCCCAAGTCGCAAAGCGCCCTCTTGATTGTCATGGTCCCTACGGTGCAAGGGATGGTTAAGCTTATCAGATCTTCAAGCTTCTCAGTGCTCTTCCTATGGAGGATAGCACTACATTCCATAGACAACAAAACTTTTCCCTTCTCCATCCTCTTGTGATCAATTCTTTCAAAAATGTTACGTACGAAGGGATTTCGGAGATGGCGTCCAAGAACGGGGTTGAGATGTTCAGTTGCTTCAATATGTCGAAGAACTTCCCGTATTTCTCTTCCAATTTTGCCTTCACCAACCTTGAAGGAAACGGAACCTTAGGGACGTACACTCTCGAAGGCTCCGCTTGGGTGTCTCCATATAATTTCTCATTCTCCTTTTCCCTTGATGGTTCTGTTAGATCTGGATCTAAGCCTAGGGAGCGATGTTTGGGGAGGGGGTGAATAGGCTAATAAAAAATTCTCATGCAACCCACGAGAAATCACAAGCAGTTATAATAACATGCATGGTAAATAATAATCAAACACAGATGGCAATCAGATTTACCCTGGTTCGGTCGTCACCACAACCTATGTCCAGCCCCCAAAGCAGATACTAGATTAATAATGTAACAGGTGCAACCTTAATAGATAGAGAACCCACGTCTCTACACTCACCAGGCTCTCTGTACCACACTTACCGTGTTCAACATTAATCCTAGTATAAACTTTCTATTAGCTAGTCCCAACTAGCCAAGTCCCTCTTATCTAGCACCCACTAAACAAGATCCCAAAACATCACAATGGTAAATTTTTCCCTACAGAGATCTATACAACTACACAAATATAATAATAAAGAGTTTAGAGAATCTCAGTTTGTGTAGCGACAGTCGTCTCTATCAATCAGCTCAGGTCAGATCGTATCTGACAGGATGTAGTCGCCAACGTCATGTCCTCGCCTCTGAAACTTGCGGCCAGGTGCTTTGGCTCCTTGAAAGTTGCGATCTTGGAGATTCTTCCCTTCAACGTTACGCAATGATGTATGATGACTCTCTTGGATGGTTGCACAAGTGTTGAAGGCTCTCCTTTTTGGTGTGTTGTGCAAGTATGATGGTTTCATCTCACATGACTTGCAGCCAAGGAAATAGATGGAGGGATAGGTTGCGGCCTTGAGATATTATATGACAATGAAGTATGGCATGTTGCACAAGGAGCTCTTGGAGATGGGGCTTTGGCTTTTGGCTTTGGTGGCTTGCAATGGAGAGGATACTTTATCTTTGAAGCTTTGGCCTTGGATGTTGTTTGGTGCAAAGGAGGTATGTTGCATCCAAGGAAAGGCTAAATGCTAGGGGAGCTAAGAGATTTTGGCCTTGGAGATGCTTGATGCAAGGAGGAATGAGATGAAGTTTTTGGTCTTGGTTATGTTGCGCAAGCTAGGAGTTTCTACATGAAAGTAGCAGCCTATAGGCTCCCCTCTTGATGATGGCCGAAATTTTCCACTTCCTTTGGTTGCCCTCTCGCCCTCCCAAACCATCTCTTTGAATATGTGATTATATAGGAGAGGATGTGATATAATATAATCAATTAGAATCCTATAATTGATGGAGATGGGAAGGAATCCTAATTTGATTAGAATTTGAATGAATCTCTTTGGATATGGAGTTTGAATATGGATGGCTAAGGAATTGAATTTAAGTAATTATAGGATTTGAATTGGATCTCATTTAATCACCTTTGATTTTCATGAGAATCTCCATATCTCTCCATCTTTGACCAAGTCTTCAATTTGCATGTCATTAGGATTTGAATATTGCACCAATTGATTTGAATCAATTCAAATATGGATTTGAATTGATTTCCTCCTTATCTCCCCAACTTTGACTTAGTCAAATATTTGTAGCCATATTCTCCATCTTTGACTTAATCCACTTGACTAATGCATGGCGCATTCTTCATCACTTTTACGTAGTCTCTCTTTTAGTATTTGCAAGAGTGATATTCCTAAAAACACTTAGCACACACATTAAATCGTTCACACACGTTTGTTATCATCAAACACGAAGTCATCGATCGTTGTATCCAATTACATGTTGTATCCAACAATCTCCCCCTTTTGATGATGACAAACCAATATAAGATTCGTAATAACGATTCATATAATATCATCATGACATGTGTGTGTGAAGTGTGATGATAGATGATGTATGCAATATGCAACAAGTATGGCAATGATGTGCATACATACAAGCATGCTAGAATGATGTTCATGCATTCAAACATGTATGCATGCTCCCCCTTTATTCATGCTCCCATTGAACCAATATTCATATATTCAATAAGCACATTTACATTATTCATTAATGCTCCCCCTTAAACCAATATTCATGTATGCACATATGAGCATTAATGCACAAATCTTCTCAATATTTTCTCCCCCTTTTGTTATAATTAAAAGTGTATATATGAAGTCAAATTTTCATACCACATGCAAACTAAAGAGAATTATAAATTACGATAAGCACTTGTATGTAGACATTCATAGAATAAGCACTTCAAATTCAATGAGAATTATAACATAGACTTCAAAACCTTCGTGTAAGTGTGATAATTAAACATTGAAGTACATGAGGAGAAACTATTAAGAAATCAACCAAAACCAATCCACATTTTTCATTAAACATGAAATCACATAGGATTGATTTTTCCTACCTCATTAAAAATGAGTTCAAGATACCACCCCCAAAACATAGCCTATAGGGTCTCTTAGATGTGGGGGTGTCATTGCTTGATGAGTATACCACCAACGCTAAAGATTACTCGTAAAGCATATGTTGGATACTCATGAGTAGTGTTCTTGCCAAGGATTGTATCCATTTTTCATACGGAGCTATTTTCATTCATTTTCAATTTTTTCATCTTCAATTCTTTTGTGCTCAATTTTTATCCATGGCAGGATACATCATATCCCTTAGATTTTCAGTTATTTTCATCCTGCATTCACTTTCCAATATTTCATAAAAGATGTCTCCAAATTTACAACAATATTTAATATTCGTGGAAGTGAAAGTGTAGGTGTAGAAATCAAATTATTCTAATCATTGAACATGTCATGGCTAGTTAGAAAATCAAACATGCGCATGTATCCATAACTATAATACATCAATTTCTTCATGGATATGATTTTCATTCATTAATATCACTTGAATGATTCAAAGGAAAAGATACACATTGAGCACATTTTTTGCTTTTAGTCTTTTTCATTTTTATATTTTTGCTTTACATGCAAAAGAACTAAATTAGCATGCAAAAAAACTATCACACAAAATAAAAAAGCAAATCAAGCACACAAAACAAAAAGAATGCTATGAAGATATGCATTAAATTCAAAGAGGAAAAAATATACATTCGCGTCGTCGTTTGGCTAAGGAACTAAATAATGAAACGTTTTTGCCATAGTCACTCGCCAAATCTCCATCTTACATATACGGTAGATGTTAGGTGTGACCTTGGTATCCAACAAGGTCCACTCATGTTAGTCATCAAAGATTTAGGAACCAATATTTTCTTGAATTTCATATTCGTGTTCCCAAACTTACAATAATAAGATGTATGATCAACACTAGCACAAGTAAAGCACTTTTCATATTCGTGTTTCTTATAAATAGGCTTTTAGCATGTTCCATCTCATAACCAAGACCACGTTTATTATTGCCATAAAGTTGGTTTTCTAGAATAGCATCCAACGATTGTTTTCCCATAGAAAATTTCTTTAATGACAATTCTAGATTAGTGATTTTGGATTCCAATAAAGCATTCTCATTTATAATCAAAGTGCATTTACTCACAAAAGATTTCTTGTTTTCCTCTTCATTCCTTTCAAAGACATTCATTTTTTCTTTAAGCTCAGTATTTAGCATGCTAATCTTTTCAATAAGCAATTCATTTTCAGTTTTCAGCTTAATCACATTTTGTTTATACATGCTAATATCATTCAATAAAGTAGGACAAGAAAGACAATTAGCTTTTTCATGCAACCTAGAATTCTCTTTTTCCAACAAAGCAATGGTAGAATCACATGCAATAATTTTTCCCTTTAGTTCCTTAATTTCTAATGCCATGTTGTAAGTGTCTTGTTGCATTTCATCATTGGAATTTCTATACTCTTCAAATATGGATTCATGTTCCTTTATAGTAGATTCTAGGTTGTCAATTTCATCTTGCATTCCCTTACAAATATTCACGAGTTCAATTTTAGTGCAAGATTTTACCTCATTGTGTTTTGCCATTAAGCAGAGGGAGGTGTGCGCAGTTTCCTCAGGCTCTTCCTCGCTATCATCGTCCCATGTTAACGCTAACGATTTTCCTTTCTTTTCAGCGACGTCATTCTTTTCTTGTGGGCAGTCCTTTATAATGTGTCCCCTCATCCTGCAATAAAAACAAAGCCTACTCTCAGTAGTTTTCTTACTAATATTCTTAGTCACATAAGCATCATTTTTATTTAAAGGAGCTTTTCTTCCCTTTTGCTTCTTTTCATTGCTGTTGAGGGATTGCTTGCTTCCATATGTAGTTTCCAAAGTCCTCCATATATCCTGTACAAAAGAGCAATGTGAGATATGATCAAAATTTTTCTATTCAAACCACATAATAAGATATTCATTACTCTAGCATTTATAGCACACACATTTCTATAATTTAAATTCAAATTACTTTCAGGCATAGAATATCCGTTATTAATAATGTACCAAGTGTCAACATCAACAGATAGTAAATAAGTTTTCATCATAGCCTTCCAGTATATATAATCATGGCCACTAAATAGAGGAGGACGATCAATAGGCATGCAAAGAGATAATAAATTTGGAGTATTCATGATAATTCTAGACTAGATTCTCTAACCTGCTCTATACCACTTGTTGAATCTGGATCTAAGCCTAGAGGGACGGGTGAATAGGCTAATAAAAAATTCTCGTGCAACCCACAAGAAATCACACAAAGTTATAATCACAAGCAGGTAAATGATAATCAAACACAAATGCACATCAGATTTACCCTGGTTCGGTCGTCACCACGACCTACGTCCAACCCCCAAAGCAGATACTAGATTAATAATGTAATAGGTACAACCTTAATAGCGAGAGAACCTACGTCTATATACTCACCAGGATCTCAGTACCACACTCATCGTGTTCAACAAAATTAATCCTAGTATAAGGTTTCTATTGGCTAGTCCCAACTAGCCAAGTCCCTTTTATCTAGCACCCACTAGACAAGAACCCAAAACATCAAAATGGTAAAGTTTCCTCTCGAGAGATCTATACAACTACACAAATATAATAATAAAAATTTTAGAGAATATTAGTTTGTGTAGCGACAGTCGTCTCTATCAATCAGCTCAGGTCAGATCGTATCTGACAGGATGTAGTCGCCAACGTCATGTCCTCGCCTCTGAAACTTGCAGCCAGGTGCTTTGGCTCCTTGAAAGTTGCGATCTTGGAGATTCTTCCCTTCAACGTTACGCAATGATGTATGGTGACTCTCTTGGATGGTTGCGCAAGTGTTGAAGGCTCTCCTTTTTGGTGTGTTGCGCAAGTATGATGGTTTCCTCTTGTATGAATTACGGCCAAGGCAATGGATGAAGTGATAGGTTGCGGCCTTGAGATATTATATGGCAATGAAGTGTGGCAAGTTACGCAAGGAGCTCTTGGAGATGGGGCGTTGGCTTTTGGCTTTGGTGGCTTGCAATGGAGAGGATACTTTGGCTTTGAAGCTTTGGCCTTGGATGTTGTTTGGTGCAATGAAGGTATGTTGCAGCCAAGGAGAGGCTAAAGGCTAGGGGAGCTAGGAGATTTTGGCCTTGGAGATGTTTGATGCAAGGAGGAAGGAAATGAAGTTTTTGGTCTTGGTTATGTTGCACAAGCTAGGAGTTTCTACATGAAAGTTGCGGCCTATAGGCTGCCCTCTTGATGATGGCCAAAATTTTCCACTTCATTTGGTTGCCCTCTCTCTCCAAAAACCATCTCTTTGAATATGTGATTATATAGGAGAGGATGGGAGATAATAGAATCAATTAGAATCCCATAATTGATGGAGATGGGAAGGAATCCTAATTTGATTAGGATTTGGATGAATCTCTTTGGATATGGAGTTTGAATATGGATGGCTATGGAATTGAATTTGAGTAGCTATAGGATTTGAATTGGATCTCATTTAATTACCGTTGATTTTCATGAGATTCTCCATATCACTCCATCTTTGACCAAGCCTTCAATTTGCTTGGCATTAGGATTTGAATATGTAACGACTGGTTTTTTATGTATTTGGATTATCTATATTATATATATATGTTTTGGTGGATTTTCTCCTTATGTTTGGTTTCCGTCTCCGTAGCTTTCGTTTTCATTCGTTTCGTTGTGATTTTTTAGTTTCTTCCTTAGATCGTTGATCTTGGAGTAAGTCACTCATGACGAACTTCAAATCACTCATATCTTAAAGATAGGTTGATCTTAGAAGCTGTAGAAATCTTCCCGAAGCTTTGCGCTTCACTTCGGCACTTTTTGTGCACTTTAGTTGGTTCAAGAAGGTGAACCAACCGACTAGATTGAGATCTAGTCGGTCGGCAACTCTTCTCAAACCGACTAGTTCATTAAATCAATAATTCAGAAGTTACTGTTTATCATTAGTCGATCTAAGAACAACCACGACCGACTAGGTTGCAAACTAGTCGGTCAGCCATTGTTCTTTAACCGACTAATTCATTGACCATTTTGACGACCTGAGTTACTGTTTGCTTTTAGTCGGTCACAGTTGGTCAACCGACTGACTAGTTCTCAAACTAGTCGGTCAACCACTCATCTTTGACCGACTAACCGATGTCGTAAACCTAGGGTTTGCCCAGCCGCCGCACGATTTTCTATTTAAACCCCCGTTCGTTTCGTTTCTTTCTTTCTCTTCTCTTGGCCATTTCCTTTCCCCCTTGACCTCTGATCTTCCCCAACCTTCCTCTAGCCCTTCCTCCTTCCTCAAGAGCCCCTCTCCCTCTCCATTTAGGCCGTCCACCATGCTTTAGGCCGCCTCCAACCCCTAAAACCCCACAAAATCCCATTTCTCCAGATTTTCTCCCCATTTCCAGATCTGAGCCCTAGTTCTCCGGATCGTTCTTCCGTTGTCGTGCTTGCTCGGCATCGTTCTTCTGCTCTAATACGGTAGTGAATCGATCCTTTAATATTCTCATAACCCGTTTTGTGATTTTTGTTAAACCCTAATAAAACTAGGTTGGATGTTGTTCTAATATTGATTTGCCATGGCAGTGATCTCATCCTCGTAGCTAACATTTTGTGACGTGCCTCGTTGATCGTCATCCTCGGTGCTAGGCAAGTGAAACTTGCCACTTAGGGTTTTAGGCCATGTTCTAGGCCATTTACTTGTTTTAGCGTAAAAGATACTAGGCAGTGAAAGGATAGTTGCATAGACGCCCTTGATCTAGCTTGACAACGAAGCTAGATCCGTCACCTTCATCATACTTGCATGCCATGTTTAATTTCAATTAACGGTACGCGAATATCTGTTCATGTCATTGCATACTTGCTTGTTCATCGTGTTTGTGTAGCACACGCTACTTTAAAATGTAAGCTGCGGCGAGTAGGATTTTGACTCCTACATCTTGACTTGAGGCTAGGTGCACCCCTATGCCAAATACACTTCCTGGCTTGTGATCCAGAAGCGAGCACAGTGTGTTGCTAATCCCAACGCTAGATACACGTGGAGGGGTAGGGTTAAACGGTCGCTTGAGCTTAGGAGTTGGCCCGATCAGCCACTCTAGCCAAAAGACGGAAACTCTGAGCACAAAGTGAAAATCGTGAATAGTGAATCGTGATAAGTGAAAATCGTGATAAGTGATTCGTGAATTAGTGATTTGGTAGCTTTTGCTACATCGTGCGTGCTTGTCCCTTCTTGTCCTTTTTAACTGTTGCATCATACTTAAATGTCATGTCATTGCATCCTACTTGAAGTGTTAGGATGTTAGTTTACTTTCAGTTTCCTTGCCCAAGTCTTTTAGACTTGTTGACATGTGCCCCTCTCTCTTTTGGGTGACACATGTTAGATCCTGAGCCAGAGTTCGTTGGAGAGGACGTGGTGTTTGCTGACGCCGAGTCAGGACCCGCGTTTGCTGAGGAGGAGTACGTGGACACCGGGACCAGTCCTAGTGTCTTCGTTGAGCTTTCCCTTTTATTTTAGACTGCTGTAGTTGTC
This sequence comes from Scilla litardierei, assembly GCA_030789695.1. Classification (NCBI taxonomy): domain Eukaryota; kingdom Viridiplantae; phylum Streptophyta; class Magnoliopsida; order Asparagales; family Asparagaceae; genus Scilla; species Scilla litardierei. The sequence goes on along the minus strand of JAULAV010007452.1, from coordinate 27,314 downwards.
GGTGCGCGGCACCAATACTCTGTTATGTTGTCGTTTTGTTGGCCATGTTTTGGGCCTTTAGACTCTTTCCTTTAGCCTGGTGGCTTTTCTGGATGTTGAATATTATTGTGGACAAATTCTGAGATTGGTTAACTCTTATCAGTCTCCCTTACCATGTTATTATTATTGTTGTTCCGTTCGCACTTACAGGGACCTGCATATGGTTTATTGACGCTTATCAGGCGTGTGGCTTCACAGCTACACGTCTGTGCGGACCTTCTCACGTCTCGCCTCCATTGCTTTGGGAAGCGGGACGTGACAGGTTTTGTTGGTGGCCCATGCAGGTCCCGCTTTCTGTAACTGTGAATTATCGGATCAACGATAATAATATTATATTGTCCAACAACTAAAATTTGACATCCGAGTCATAAGCTATGAGTCTAATTTGTTTCGTTTTCTGTGTCATTAGATGGCAGGAAGGCGATTCACCCGTGGTGGTGGTAGCGCGCCCCCTCATGACGAGGAGACTGAGCGGGAGCCCACCAATGGGGAGATGATGCGGATGATGCTTCAGATGATGCAGGTGCAGCAGGGCGTGCTCCTGCAAGTCCAGAATGCTCCAGTTGTTCGAGCTGCTCGGGCTATTCCAGAGGCCACTTGTTCCGAGCCGGGAGCGAAGCTGTTTCGGGAGTTGGGTCCCGCTTATTTTGATGGGTCTGAGGGTCCTCTAGCTGCCAATGAGTGGATTCAGAACATAGAAGATAATTTGAAGATGGCGAAGATCGGCCCGGCTGGATGGGTTGATTTGGTGAAGAGGCAGCTCAAGGATAATGCTCAGAACTGGTGGGATGCGGAAGAGAAGATGCTGGTGGATCCGATAGTTTGGGCTACCTTTAAGTCCAGGTTTGATGAGGATTTATTTCCGAAGGCTGCCAGGAAGGAGATGCTGCAGCGTTTTATTGAGCTGAAGCAGGGGAGCTTGACGGTGGACCAGTACCACCAGGAGTTCACCAGGCTGAGTCGGTTTGCACCGAAGATGGTACAGGATGCTGATGAGAGGGCTCAGAGGTTCCTGCAGGGACTTGCTTTGGAGCTTCAGAGTTTCGTGTCTTCCTATGATCTGGAATCTTATCAGAAGGTTCTGGTAGCTGCGAGGAGGCAAGAGCTGAACCTGAGCCAGAGGAGGGGACATGTTGCTGGAGCTGGGAAGAGGCCTATGGAGCAGGCCAGAGCGGTGGTTAGGCCTGGTTTCAAGCCTAATCATCCGGTGTAGTTCAAGAGGCCAGGTGGGCCTGTTCTGATGACTTGCAATCATTGTGGCAAGCCGGGTCATGTGAAGGACCAGTGCCGGAGGCTTTTGGGTCAATGTTTGGGCTGTGGTGATGCTTCACATTCTCTGAAGGATTGTCCGAGTATCAAGCAGCCTTGGAGGGCGCCTGTTGCAGCACAGCCGTTGCAGCAGAGGGCATCTGTTCCTGCTGGACGTGGAGCAGCTCTTGTTCCACAGAGGCAGGCTTTTCAACAGGCTTTTCTGTCGAGGAGGCAGGCCTTTCTGATGACCGCTGTGGAGAGAGAGGCTGTGGATGAGGTTATCGCAGGTAATCCTCAATCTAGCTATCCTTCTTAGTTAGTTTTGTTTGTTAGATTGTGTTGTTTGCTTGCACATGATTGTTTGCTAGACTAGGGCTTGATTGTTAGATTGTTTGTAGGTGTGATTTTGGTGTGCACATTTCCTGCACGAGTCCTCTTTGACTCAGGTGCATCGATGTGCATTTTGGCACGGCGCTTCGTGGAGAAGCATTCCTTGTCGACGTCCCCTCTTTCCAAGAGTTGGAATATCGTTACAGGGAATGGCATGGTCTCGGTGCGTCGTGGTTGCAATTCTTGCATGTTGGTGGTTTGTGGACATGAGCTTTACGCTGATTTCATTGTCCACGACATCATCAACTATGATTCAGTCCTTGGGATGGATTGGCTTGCGAGCTTCTATGCTACGATCTATTGTCGTCGGAAGAAGGTGGTGTTCGAGATTCCTGGACATCCAGTATTTGAGTTCAGCCAAGGTAGCAGTTCGCTTGGTCCTGTCAGGTTTCAGGCCAGACCGGTGGAGATTATGGCTATGCAGATGGAGCTGGAGAGGCCTGCTGTAGTGCGGGACTTCGATGACGTCTTCCCCGAGGAGATGTCTGGATTGCCACCCGATTGAGCTCTCGAGTTTTCGATTGATCTTATTCCGGGAGCGCATCCGATTTCGAAGGCGCCATATTGTATGGCTCCCGCAGAGTTGGAGGAATTACGGAAGCAGCTGGATGAACTTTTGCAGAAGGGTTATGTCAATCCTAGTGTGTCTCTGTGGGGAGCACCGGTGCTGCTAGTGAAGAAGAAGGATGGTTCGCGTCATATGTGCGTGGACTACAGGGAGCTAAATGCGGTGACCATCAAGAATAAATACACGTTGCCTCGCATGGATGATATTTTTGATCAGCTTGGAGGATCGAGGGTGTTTTTGAAGTTGGATCTGAGGAGTGGTTATCGTCAGTTGAAGGTGAAGAAGGAAGATGTTCCGAAGACAACATTCAGGACGAAGTATGGACACTACGAGTTTGTGGTTATGCCTTTCGGTGTAACCAATGCACCCGCAGTTTTCATGAATCTGATGAATCTGATCTTCTATGACTTTTTAGATAAGTTTGTCATTATCTTTATTGACGACATTCTGATCTATTCAAGGTCGGAGGAGGACCATGCCTCGCACTTGAGGACAGTATTGGAGATTTTGAGGAAGCATCGTTTGTATGCCAAGTTTTCGAAGTGCGAGTTTTGGCTGGACAGAGTTGCTTTTCTCGGGCATGTGGTGTCTGGAGATGGTATTTCAGTGGATCCCGAGAAGATCAAGGCTATTCGGGAGTGGCCTGTTCCGTAGTCAGCGTCTGAGATTAGGAGTTTCCTTGGGCTTGCTGGTTATTATCGGCGCTTCATTAAGGACTTTTCTCGTATTGCTGAGCCGATGACCCGATTGACGCGGAAGGATGTATCTTTTGTTTGGTCGCGTGATTGTGAGAATGCCTTCGGTGTTCTGAGAGAGAGGTTGACGAATGCCCCTATTCTTGTTGTACCTGATCGCAGTGGAGGATTTGAGATCTTTTGCTATTCTTCTGGCAAGGGTCTCGGTTGTGTGTTGCATCAGCATGGGTATGTTATGGCGTATGCTTCGCGTCAGCTCAAGACTCATGAGAAAAATTACCCGATGCACGACTAGGAGTTGGCTACTGTCGTGTTTGCACTCAAGATTTGGAGGCACTGATTGCTGAGTGAGAAAGTGAAGATCTTCACCGATCACAAAAGCCTGGAGTATATTTTTACTCAGAAGGAGCTCAACATGCAATAGCATCGATGGTTGGAGCTCATGGCGGATTATGAGATTGATTTGCAGTATCACCCCGGTAAGGTGAATGTGGTCCCGGATGCGCTGAGTAGGCTTCTAGCGGTGATGATTTTGACCTCACAGTGGAGATTGCAGCAGGATTTTTGCGAGTTTGGATTTGAGATTGTTCTTCCTGGGGAGGCCTCTTCGTTGATGAGTATGCAGATTCAGTCGAAGATTGTGGATAGGATCAAGGCTGGTCAGGCTGGAGATCCGAAGCTGGTGAAGATTCGGGAGCAGGTAGAAGCCGGTCTGCGGACTGACTTTTGGATTCATGAGGATGTCTCGCTGAGATATGGAGCTAGTGTGTGCGTGCCAGCTGGGGATATCAGGGAGGAGTTGTTGGTGGAGGCACACAGTTTGTCGTATTCTGTGCATTCTGGTGGGACCAAGATGTACAAGGATATTCGTCTGAATTTTTGGTGGCATGGGATGAAGAGGAGTGTGGCTCGGAGTGTAGCCAAGTGCTTGGTTTGCCAGCAGGTGAAGGTGGAGCATCAGCGTACGGTAGGGTTGCTACAACCACTTCCGATTCCGGAGTGGAAGTGGCAACACATCACTATGGATTTCGTGACTGGACTATCTCGGAGTCCGAAGCGGAATGTCGCGATTTGGGTGATCATAGATCGATTGACCAAATCCGTGCACTTTATTCCATTCCGAGTAGGACAGTCCACTGAGGCGTTGCGAGGAGATACATGGAGGTAAATTCTTTTACTCTCCGTTTCTATTTCCTTTTCCTAGTTTAGATAGTGATGTAACGTGAATCGTGCAGGAGATCGTACGACTTCACGGAGTCCCCGTGAGTATCGTGTCAGACAGAGACACGAGGTTCACATCTCAGTTCTGGCAGAGTTTGCAGAAGAGTTTGGATACACGTCTGAGTTTCAGCACGACGTACCACCCGCAGACAGATGGCCAGTCCAAGAGGACGATTCAGATCTTGGAGGACATGCTGAGGGCGTGCATGTTGGATTTCAAGGGTTCGTGGGAAGACCATCTACATCTGGTGGAGTTTTCTTACAACAACAGCTTCCAGGCGAGTATTGGCATGGCGCCTTTTACCGCGCTGTTTGGGAGGAAATGTCGATCGCCATTGAGTTGGAATGACGTTGGTGATCGGGAGCTGTTGGGACCTGAGATGATTGTGGAGGCTGTGGATGTTGTCAGGAACATTCGGGAGAGGCTGAGGATTGCTCAGGACCGTTTTAAGCATTGGGCGGATGCTAAACGGCGTCCTTTGGAGTTTCAGCCAGGCGACCATGTGTTCTTGAAGATTTCCCCGAATCGTGGAGTGATTCGCTTTGGGAAGTGAGGAAAGTTGAGCCCGCGATACATTGGACCGTTTGACGTTCTGGAGAGAGTTGGCAAGGTAGCCTACCGCTTGGCCTTGCCGCCATCTTTGGAAGGAGTTCATAATGTTTTCCATGTGTCGCAGCTTCGTCGATACATTAGCGATCCATCTCATGCTGTGGATTTCTCGGAGATCACCGTTCGCCCAGATATGACGTATGACCAGCAGCCAGTGCTGATTTTGGACAGGCGTCAGAAGTCACTCTGGAACAAGGTTGTCAATCTTGTGAGGGTGATGTGGCGACACGGCTCACCCATAGAGTCTACTTGGGAGAGAGAGGATGAGATGTGAGAGCTCTACCCACTTTTGTTCCCGGACACGTGAGTGTTGGGAAATTTCGAGGACGGAATTTTTCTTCAGTTGGGAGGATGTAACGACTGGTTTTTTATGTATTTGGATTATCTATATTATATATATATGTTTTGGTGGATTTTCTCCTTATGTGTGGTTTCCGTCTCCGTAGCTTTCGTTTTCATTCGTTTCGTTGTGATTTTCTAGCTTCTTCCTTAGATCGTTGATCTTGGAGTAAGTCACTCATGACGAACTTCAAATCGCTCATATCTTAGAGATAGGTTGATCTTAGAAGCCGTTGAAATCTTCCTGAAGATTCGCGCTTCAATTCGGCACTTTTTGTGCACTTTAGTTGGTTCAAGAAGGGGAACCAACCGACTAGATTGAGATCTAGTCGGTCGGCAACTCTTCTCAAACCGACTAGTTCATTAAATCAATAATTCAGAAGATATTGTTTATCGTTAGTCGGTCTAAGAACAACCACCGACCGACTAGGTTGCAAACTAGTCGGTCAGCCATTGTTCTTTAACCGACTAATTCATTGACCATTTTGACGACCTGAGTTACTGTTTGCTTTTAGTCGGTCACAGTTGGTCTACCGACCGACTAATTCTCAAACTAGTCGGTCAACCACTCTTCTTTGACCGACTAACCGCTGTCGTAAACCTAGGGTTTGCCCAGCTGCCGCACGATTTTCTATTTAAACCCCCCTTCGTTTCTTTTCTTTCTTTCTCTTCTCTTGGCCATTTCCTTTCCCCCTTGACCTCTGATCTTCCCCAACCTTCCTCTAGCCCTTCCACCTTCCTCAAGAGCCACTCTCCCTCTCCATTTAGGCCGGCCACCATGCTTTAGGCCGCCTCCAACCCCCAAAACCCCACAAAATCCCATTTCTCCAGAGTTTCTCCCCATTTCCAGATCTGAGCCCTAGTTCTCCGGATCGTTCTTCCCTTGTCGTGCTTGCTCGGCATCGTTCTTCCGCTCCAATACGGTAGTGAATCGATCCTTTAATATTCTAATAACCCGTTTTGTGATTTTTGTTAAACCCTAATAAAACTAGGTTGGATGTTGTTCTAATATTGATTTGCCATGGCAGCGATCTCATCCCCGTAGCTAACATTTTGTGACGTGCCTCGTTGATCGTCATCCTCGGTGCTAGGCAAGTGAAACTTGCCACTTAGGGTTTTAGGCCATGTTCTAGGCCATTTACTTGTTTTAGCGTAAAAGAGACTAGGCAGTGAAAGGATAGCTGCCTAGACGCCCTTGATCTAGCTTGACAACGAAGCTAGATCCGTCACCTTCATCATGCTTGCATGTCATGTTTAATTTCAATTAACGGTACGCGAATATTGACGTGCGTATATATTTCATATATTCACGCACATTTTCTTTCGTGTTTCTCCGTATTTTCTGCCGTCTTTTATTCGTTTTCTCGTGTTTTCTTGTTTTCTTTCTCTTTTCCGTATTTCCTGTGTTTTGCAGGAGTTTGCTGGCATTTGGTACGCAAAACGATGATATCATGTGTCCCCGGAGCAACGGGAGGAGTCACGCGTGATCCAGGGGTCAAACGACGAAGATTACATCTTTCAGCCCATCACCTGGTCGGTTGGTCATCTCCGACCGATCGGGTGATGCACGCGTGGACCACCCGGTCTCAGCTGGAGCTCAAGTGGATGTCACCTGACTGGTTCACAGGCCGGTTCAACGGGGCTGATTCTCTGTCTTTTCAAGCCAAATTCCAACCGATCGGGTGACTCTCACCCGATCGGTTCATCTGTAGCTGATGCTGAGGAGCCGAGACACTGGCACCCAACCGACCCCTTCACCCGATGGCGCCAAGATCCAACCGGTCACCCCAAGAACTCAACCGACCGGTTCATATGAGCGGGTGAAACTCCGTCGTTTTCTGTTTATTATTTGTAACGGATCACCCGATCGATTGACTTGTCAACCGATCGGGTGATACGAGATCCTATAAATAGGACCCCTAGGGTTCCAGAAACGGGGGAGCTGTTAGTTTTTACTGTTTTCTCCTATTTGTGACGGCTGTAATTACTTTTCTATTGTAAGTTTTCGGATCTTTCTTAAACTTTAGTATTATCTTAATTGCTCTACTACCTTCGCATTCCTATCGTCTAATTATGATTTTAACGGTTCATTTTCGTTTAGATCGCTTTTTAATGAATATTTGTGAGTAGTTCCCAAATCTGGGATTTTGGCGGAAACCCCTTCGGGGGCTCTTCCCGATGCATCCATAGGGTTAGGAAATCGATAGGGATTAGGAATCTAACGGTTACACGGGGTGTTTTATTGTTATCGGCGGGAAAAAGACCGCCTTTGATCGTTGGGCCAAGGGGGAATAAACTTGGCGGTTGACTCCCTAGCCATAGCTCACGCCCTTAGCGTAGACGCCGAATCCTAGCGCGCGGGAGCGGCAGGATGAGACGTTGGGAGTTATCGTTGCGAGCTTAGTGCTCCCGGAATCGATCAGTGTTAATGGACACGGGAGTGCCCACTGATCGAACCCGGGAAGTCCGGTGTATCATCCTGGGCACCGACCGGAATATCGGGCCCATGGGATGCCGGTACCACTTTCAGAGGCAACGTCTCACCATTAGACCCTAATTCCAATCGCCATTCTACCCGTAGGCCGTATCGGCGAGAGTCGCTCGTTGGAGTGGAAACCAAAGTCCCGGGTTTATTTTCTTATTGTTCATACCTTGCATTCCTTTACCGTGACAACCCATCAACCGATCCGGGCTAGCTCACCCACGGGGTGATTTCGGTCCTCCTTGACACAAGCACATCCTAGCCTCCATGTGTTCGACCCCCAAGCCACACTACAACACCGTACGCTTGCGGTTACAAATATCTAATGTAACGACTGGTTTTTGTACGATTGAATTATCAGTATGTTTTGCTTGCGATGGTGGGTTCTCTCCTTGTGTGGTTTCCATTTCCATAGTTCTCGCTTTCATTCATCTCGTTGAGATTTCCTAGCTTTCGTTTTCATTCCTTTTCATGCGATCTTCTAGCTTCTTCCTTAGAATCATTGAACTCGGAGTAAGTCACTCGTGACGAGCTTCATATCGATCATATCTTAGAGTATAAATCGATCCTAGAAGCCATAGAAATCTTCCCGAAGCTTCGCACTTCGAATCGGCACTTTTCGTGCATGTTAGTTGGTTCAAGAAGATCGACCGACCGACTAGATTCCAATTTAGTCGGTCAGGAAATCAACTGGAACCGACTAGTTCATTCAATCAATTATTCAGGAGCTACTGTTTACTCTTAGTCGGTCTAAGAACAACCATCGACCGACTAGATGCTAAACTAGTCGGTCAGGAATCCTTCTCAGACTGACTAACTCTCATTTCCATGATCTCTCTCAGAATTCAACCTTTAGTCGGTCAATGAACACTCACCGACCGACTAGTTCTCAAACTAGTCGGTTGACAAGTCTTCATAGACCGACTAACTCATAGTCCAGTTTTCCTGAGCGAGCTACTGTTTACTCTTAGTCGGTCCATGTTGAACGACCGACCGACTAGATCCTCAACTAGTCGGTCACCAATCCTTCCTTGACCGACTAATCAGCCCAGGAAACCCTAGTTTGCCCTAGCCGCCACACGATTTTCTATATAAACCCCCAATCGTTTTCTTCTCTTCCCTCTCTTCTCCTGAACCTCCTCCTTCCCCAAATCATCCCCCTTCATCCCCAAACCCTTCATCATTCATCCCAAGCTCATCCATCATCATCCAAACCCCCATTTCACATATCCTACCTCTCCTCAACCTCAAACCCTCATCAAATCCCCAAAAGCCTAATCCAAACCCATTTCTCCAGGTTTTCCCTCATTTCCAGATCTGAGTGGTAGTTCTCCCGGATCGTTCATCCGTTGCCGTGGTTGCTCGGCGTTGATCTTCCGCTTCCATTCGGGTAGTGTTCTTCCTTTAATATTCTCTTAACCCCCATTATGATTTGTGAAACCCTAATAATAATGGATGTTTTTTGATGATTGTTTCTCCATGACAGCGATTCCCTTCCCCATAGATTAGCGTTCGTGAGACGAACCTTCGTGATCGTCTTCCTCGGTGCTAGGCAAGTGAAACTTGCATCCTTTGATTTGGGCCATGTCTTAGGCCATTTCCTTGTTTTAGCGTAAAAGAGACTAGACGGTGAAAGGATAGCCGTCTAGACGCCATTGACCTAGCTTGACAACGAAGCTTGGTCCGTCACCCCTATCATGCTTGTATGTCATGTTTAATTACAATTAATGGTACGCGAATATTGTTCATGTCATTGCATTTTGCCTGTCACGTTTAAATACAATTAACGGTACGCGAATATCTGTTCATGACATTGCATACATCGATTGTTCATCGTGAATGTGTAGCTTACGCTACAAAACTGATAGTTCCTGGCTCGTGACCAGAAGCGAGCATAATGAGTTGCTAACCCCAACGCTCGATATTGAATTGTGAACTAAGAAACAAGCTCCCGTGCGGGGCAACCCTGGCTCACTTGCTGGGCTCACGTACAGGGACCCTGGCTTGTTTACGTGTGGGATGGGGTAAGGGTTAAGCGGCCATTCAACTGGGGGTCTGCCTGATCAGCAACTGCAGTTGTAAGGCGTAAACTCTGGGGTGGGGTAGTGTTTAGTGCCGATCGGTGTGAATGATGAACCATTCAGCTGAAGGGCGTAAACATCTACAAACAACAGTGAAACGTGAATTGTGTTTAGTGCCGATCGGTGTGAATGATGAACCATTCAGCTGAAGGGCGTAAACATCTAAAAACAACAGTGAAACGTGACTAGTGTTTAGTGCCGATCTGTGTGAATGATGAACCATTCAGCTGAAGGGCGTAAACATCTACAAAGCAACGTGAAATGATTGAGATTGTTAGTAGCTTGGCTACTCTTGTCTTGTCCCGATAATTGTACTCTTGTATTGTTGTTCATCATGTCTTAATTGTGCACTCATGTTATAACTGCCATGTCATGCATACTAAAACTGCTAGGTTGCTAGTTTACCTTCCTTTCAGTTTCCTTGCTCAAGTCTTTTCAGACTTGCTGACATGTGCCCCTTTCTCTTTGGGTGTCGCATGTTAGTTGCCGAGCCAGAGCTTGTTGCAGAGGACGTTGTGTTTGCTGAGGAGGAGTCATGTGGACACCGGTGACTTGTTGAGTTTCCCTTTATGTTTTAGGATTCATGTTAGTTGTCGGTGCGTGGCACCCTTGTATGTATGTTATACTTTGTTGGCCATGTTGGGCCTTAGACTCTTTTTCCTTTAGCCTGGTGGCTTTTCTTCGATATTGTAATTTGTTTATGGACATTTGGAGATTCAATAAAATGTCGTCTCATTTCCTCATTATCATTGTTGTTTCGTTTCGCTTTGCAAGGACTTGCCATAATAAGTGTTTTTATACGCTTATCAGACTTGGAGCTTCACGGCTTCAAGTTTGTGCGGACCTTCTCACGTCTCGCCTCCACATTTTTGGGAAGCGGGGCGTGACAGGTTTTAGTGGTGGCCCATGCAGGTTATTTGCAAATGCGAACTATCGGAACAACAATAATAATTATAGAATGTCCATTAAATAAATTAGAACATCCAAGTTATAAGCCCGGAGTCTAGGTTTTTAGCGTTCCTATGTCTTAGGTGGCTAGTAGGCGTGTTAGAGCACCTGTCCCAGCTTGATAGGAAATCCATTAGGTCAGGACTATAGTGAGACTTAGTTAGAAGTTTGTGCTTGCTAGTTAGGGATCCTTGATTGTTTGTTAGGCTCCATGCTAGTGATCGCTATGATAGCCTTAAGAGTTACCTTAGTGGTTCCTGTCTAGCCCTGACCATGATAGATTCCTAGGATTTCTTTAGCCGTTCGCTTGGGTTCATCGATTTCGGACCAAGCTGAACTCATTTCATCACTGTCTAGCCCTTAGGGAGTCTTAGCGCTTAGTTCCATAATCTTTAGCTGGTTGACCGTAGGAGATTCCCGTAGATTTTCCTAAGTCATATCCTAGGCGTGTTTATGCCTTGATCATCCGACCAAATCCCTTGCCTCGATTCCCATGACCACCACGTTTCTAAAATCGTTGATCCTTCGAAGGTCCCCATTCGCAAGGCTTGATTTCTTTTAAAGTTATTTTTCGATTTCCCTTATTAAAGTTTTCGTTAAGTTTAAATTTTGTTTTAAACCCGCTACGTATATACTTGAATTTCTCACTTTTCGATTGAGTCAAAATTCCTTGTAGATTTCGGAGTCTAATAGTTGTAATTATAATTGCTATCTCGTAACCATTTTCTTGTCTATATTTTCGCATTTCGGTTTAAAGACTCCAATACTATTTTGGAAGAATTCGATGTACCATTTTCTAACTATGAGATCCATTTTAATCGCATGACATACTTTAAAATCTTTTCCAAGCTAAATGGAATTTCAATTGTTATGTGTATACTTATATCTCGTACTCTTTCGTTGACTTAAATTGATTTTTGAAATTCGGAAGTTTTGACGAGATTTTGATTACTGTTTTATAATGTTTTACAGCCTATACCTTTCATACCTATTTGAATATATTGTCCCTTTTCATAAATCAATTTAATCCTGAGCTGCAATTCTATTTTCCAAATTCGATTTATGAATTTTCCTTCTTATTTATGATATTCAAATGACTCGTCGCGCTCCCTTAATATACTTTTAAGTCACAGATGATTTCAGTTTTCAACAAATCAAGTTGTGTTCAAACATTTTCCCGACTACAAATTTTTGGAAAATTACGTTTCCGTAACCACTCCCTTGTCCTCAATTCACATGACCACCTCATTCCAATTATCCTTGATCTTTCAAATGTTTTCCGTTGCAAATCTTGATTCTTCCAAAGTTATTATCGAATGCTTTCCTTATTTGAAGTTTCACTCAATTTAAATTTGTTCTAAACTTCTTTAAAAATGTCTCCCTAAATTTCGATGGAGTTCAAAGTCGTTCTTGAATTTTGAAGACTTTTGGCCGTAATCTTAAAATTACTATCTTGTACTATTTTTCTAACAATGTATCTTTCGCATTTCGATTTTTAAACTTTATTACTATCCCGATGGTTCGATATACCGTCCCTTTTTTCTAAATACAAAGATTTATTTTAACCACTTATCGTACATACCTTTAGGGGTATTTTTCCAAAACTGAATGGACTTCAACTAATTTTGTGTATATCATTTATAGGTTCGTCATACTCGTACTTCAAAAAGTTTTTCTATATATACCAACACGTTCTTTTGGCGAATCCTTATTTCCCTAAAAGTATCTTCGATCTTCTTCTTTTGTTAAGTTTAAATTTGTTCGAAACACTTTTGATATATGTAAGGTTTCATGCTCCTTCGCCGACTTAAATTATTTATGTTTTTAAATATCGAAACTTGTGTTGAGATTTTTAGATTAGAAGTTTATAATATTTTCTGCATATACCTTCGTATCGATATAAATGTCTTGTCCCTTTTCATATACCAATTTCATTCTGAACCGTATTTCTATTTTCCTAACTCGATTCATAAATTGTTTTCTTACTTGTGCCATTAAAATTTTATTCGAAAACACCTCATGCTTACTCATAATAAACTTTTAAAGTCCCTTTGGACTTCGGCTTTTAGCAAGTCGATTTTATGCTCAACATTTTCCATATTTCAGATTTTCGTGTAAAAAAAAATTACTATTTCGAAATCATTCCTGACTTAGACCCTTCATAAAACGGTTTAAAAGTTTTAATACTAACTTGATGGGTTTAAATATCCTTTTCTCTTTCCATGCTACTAAGATATTATCTTCCATTCACCATACACACTTTTAAGATAATTTCTAAAATGTGACTTCAATTATTTTTATATATCGGTACCACGTTCGTTTTGCTCGTACATTAAGATCTTGTATAAATCAATTTTGTTGGCAAATCCGGATTTCTCTAAAAGTATTTTCGATATGGTTTATTTGGGATTTCTCTTCAGTTTTAAGATTTGGAAAACCTTTAGCATGCGCTTAAATTCTCCACACTATGCTTGATCTAATTTCAATCTTCGAATCTCAAAACTTTTCCAAAATTTTTAGATTACTGCCGCATAACATTTCTGACCTATGTTTTAATGTTCGAGTAAATGATCTCCTTTTTCCTCATGATGATTTTATATAAGCCAATAAACCACTTTACCTCTTATTACGTATATTCGTCTCAAACTCGTTTTCCAACAACTTGTTTATCGACCTCTAAATAATTTTATACAAACGAGGACACGACTTTTTGAAGTACAACGGTTTTCGAATTCACGTATTTTAACTTATGTTGTTTACACTACCTTGTTTACGTATTCTTCAAGGGTATCATTGCATCTTTCTCTCCACCTAAACATTCACAGTCTTACCCTGTTTCCCCTAACCAAATTTGGCTCCTTATCTTCGTCCTTGCTGAACCCATGTTTTTCGATCTTTTTATTCGTCATGATCTAGGTTCGGTTCTTTCCTATTGTCTAGCCCATAGAGCTTGTCGTTGCCTGTGTCAACCTTGTTATAGTTTGGTGGGCCCATTAGTTAAGTGGTTATGTCGTCGTAGTGTTGATTTCGTGGTGTGTATATAGTGGTAGGGGTGTTGGCATTTGTATGTTGTGTGTAGGTAATTTTCTGCTTGAGTATGATGTGATATACTTATGATAACAGAATGATAATTTTGATTGGTACCACTTGTTTTATGAGATGTCGTATGCGTGTATATCAGGAAGTATACCCGACTATTGCATCTCTTAAACTTGTATGTAGTTGATGTGTTGATATGGTAATTATAAATGGATGGATATGGTGTGAAAATATGTGATACGTGGATGTGTATGCCTTGGAGTGGTATTGGTATGTGTATGGTTACTGTGTTACGCATATAAATGTCCTGCTATGATTTGAGTCTCACTCAAGCTTGAGTGGGTATACTCTATGTACTTTGGTATAAATTGTATGTGGTGGTGAATAGTGATGGATGACGTATGTGTGGTGTTTGAGTTGTTTGTGCTTGGTGTTGTTACGCACACGATTGTGGGTGGCTATACCAATATATGGTTATAGGACTATATGTGAGGTGAAAATATGGTGAAATATTTGCATGTACTTGAATGACTAAACAAATGTGAAATTATTTTCAAATAAGAGAGGCTTGGTTATTTTCTTATAGTAAGTAATAGGTGTTTATTGTTGTATAAATATATTGACTATATATTTGTGATTGAAATACGTGTATGAAATTGATTGACTATAATAAGTATGATTGTACTATGTGCGTGAAAATATGTGTGTAGTTGTAATAATATTGGATTTCTAGTGCATATATATAAGCACTCGAAATGAAAGTACTTGGTTGAATTTATGATGTGAAATTGGTTGAGGGTAGTTACCAGAGCGACTATATGTATGTTAGAAAGTCCGAGGACGGACTTTATTCTAAGGTGGGTAGGATGTAACGACTGGTTTTTGTACGATTGAATTATCAGTATGTTTTGCTTGCGATGGTGGGTTCTCTCCTTGTGTGGTTTCCATTTCCATAGTTCTCGCTTTCATTCATCTCGTTGAGATTTCCTAGCTTTCGTTTTCATTCCTTTTCATGCGATCTTCTAGCTTCTTCCTTAGAATCATTGAACTCGGAGTAAGTCACTCGTGACGAGCTTCATATCGATCATATCTTAGAGTATAAATCGATCCTAGAAGCCATAGAAATCTTCCCGAAGCTTCGCGCTTCGAATCGGCACTTTTCGTGCATGTTAGTTGGTTCAAGAAGATCGACCGACCGACTAGATTCCAATTTATTCGGTCAGGAAATCAACTGGAACCGACTAGTTCATTCAATCAATTATTCAGGAGCTACTGTTTACTCTTAGTCGGTCTAAGAACAACCATCGACCGACTAGATGCTAAACTAGTCGGTCAGGAATCCTTCTCAGACCGACTAACTTTCATTTCCATGATCTCTCTCAGAATTCAGCCTTTAGTCGGTCAATGAACACTCACCGACCGACTAGTTCTCAAACTAGTCGGTTGACAAGTCTTCACAGACCGACTAACTCATAGTCCAGTTTTCCTGAGCGAGCTACTGTTTACTCTTAGTCGGTCCATGTTGAACGACCCGACCGACTAGATCCTCAACTAGTCGGTCACCAATCCTTCCTTGACCGACTAATCAGCCCAGGAAACCCTAGTTTGCCCTAGCCGCCACACGATTTTCTATATAAACCCCCAATCATTTTCTTCTCTTCCCTCTCTTCTCCTGAACCTCCTCCTTCCCCAAATCATCCCCCTTCATCCCCAAACCCTTCATCCTTCATCCCAAGCTCATCCATCATCATCCAAACCCCCATTTCACATATCCTACCTCTCCTCAACCTCAAACCCTCATCAAATCCCCAAAAGCCTAATCCAAACCCATTTCTCCAGGTTTTCCCTCATTTCCAGATCTGAGTGGTAGTTCTCCCGGATCGTTCATCCGTTGCCGTGGTTGCTCGGCGTTGATCTTCCGCTTCCATTCGGGTAGTGTTCTTCCTTTAATATTCTCTTAACCCCCATTATGATTTGTGAAACCCTAATAATAATGGATGTTGTTTGATGATTGTTTCTCCATGACAGCGATTCCCTTCCCCGTAGATTAGCGTTCGTGAGACGAACCTTCGTGATCATCTTCCTCGGTGCTAGGCAAGTGAAACTTGCATCCTTTGATTTGGGCCATGTCTTAGGCCATTTCCTTGTTTTAGCGTAAAAGAGACTAGACGGTGAAAGGATAGCCGTCTAGACGCCATTGACCTAGCTTGACAACGAAGCTTGGTCCGTCACCCCTATCATGCTTGTATGTCATGTTTAATTACAATTAACGGTACGCGAATATTGTTCATGTCATTGCATTTTGCCTGTCACGTTTAAATACAATTAACGGTACGCGAATATCTGTTCATGACATTGCATACATCGATTGTTCATCGTGAATGTGTAGCTCACGCTACAAAACTGATAGTTCCTGGCTCGTGACCAGAAGCGAGCATAATGAGTTGCTAACCCCAACGCTCGATATTGAATTGTGAACTAAGAAACAAGCTCCCGTGCGGGGCAACCCTGGCTCACTTGCTGGGCTCACGTACAGGGACCCTGGCTTGTTTACGTGTGGGATGGGGTAAGGGTTAAGCGGCCATTCAACTGGGGGTCTGCCTGATCAGCAACTGCAGTTGTAAGGCGTAAACTCTGGGGTGGGGTAGTGTTTAGTGCCGATCGGTGTGAATGATGAACCATTCAGCTGAAGGGCGTAAACATCTACAAACAACAGTGAAACGTGAATTGTGTTTAGTGCCGATCGGTGTGAATGATGAACCATTCAGCTGAAGGGCGTAAACATCTACAAACAACAGTGAAACGTGAATAGTGTTTAGTGCCGATCTGTGTGAATGATGAACCATTCAGCTGAAGGGCGTAAACATCTACAAAGCAACGTGAAATGATTGAGATTGTTAGTAGCTTGGCTACTCTTGTCTTGTCCCGATAATTGTACTCTTGTATTGTTGTTCATCATGTCTTAATTGTGCACTCATGTTATAACTGCCATGTCATGCATACTAAAACTGCTAGGTTGCTAGTTTACCTTCCTTTCAGTTTCCTTGCTCAAGTCTTTTCAGACTTGCTGACATGTGCCCCTTTCTCTTTGGGTGTCGCATGTTAGTTGCCGAGCCAGAGCTTGTTGCAGAGGACGTTGTGTTTGCTGAGGAGGAGTCATGTGGACACCGGTGACTTGTTGAGTTTCCCTTTATGTTTTAGGATTCATGTTAGTTGTCGGTGCGTGGCACCCTTGTATGTATGTTATACTTTATTGGCCATGTTGGGCCTTAGACTCTTTTTCCTTTAGCCTGGTGGCTTTTCTTCGATATTGTAATTTGTTTATGGACATTTGGAGATTCAATAAAATGTCGTCTCATTTCCTCATTATCATTGTTGTTTCGTTTCGCTTTGCAAGGACTTGCCATAATAAGTGTTTTTATACGCTTATCAGACTTGGAGCTTCACGGCTTCAAGTTTGTGCGGACCTTCTCACGTCTCGCCTCCACATTTTTGGGAAGCGGGGCGTGACAGGTTTTAGTGGTGGCCCATGCAGGTTATTTGCAAATGCGAACTATCGGAACAACAATAATAATTATAGAATGTCCATTAAATAAATTAGAACATCCAAGTTATAAGCCCGGAGTCTAGGTTTTTAGCGTTCCTATGTCTTAGGTGGCTAGTAGGCGTGTTAGAGCACCTGTCCCAGCTTGATAGGAAATCCATTAGGTCAGGACTATAGTGAGACTTAGTTAGAAGTTTGTGCTTGCTAGTTAGGGATCCTTGATTGTTTGTTAGGCTCCATGCTAGTGATCGCTATGATAGCCTTAAGAGTTACCTTAGTGGTTCCTGTCTAGCCCTGACCATGATAGATTCCTAGGATTTCTTTAGCCGTTCGCTTGGGTTCATCGATTTCGGACCAAGCTGAACTCATTTCATCACTGTCTAGCCCTTAGGGAGTCTTAGCGCTTAGTTCCATAATCTTTAGCTGGTTGACCGTAGGAGATTCCCGTAGATTTTCCTAAGTCATATCCTAGGCGTGTTTATGCCTTGATCATCCGACCAAATCCCTTGCCTCGATTCCCATGACCACCACGTTTCTAAAATCGTTGATCCTTCGAAGGTCCCCATTCGCAAGGCTTGATTTCTTTTAAAGTTATTTTTCGATTTCCCTTATTAAAGTTTTCGTTAAGTTTAAATTTTGTTTTAAACCCGCTACGTATATACTTGAATTTCTCACTTTTCGATTGAGTCAAAATTCCTTGTAGATTTCGGAGTCTAATAGTTGTAATTATAATTGCTATCTCGTAACCATTTTCTTGTCTATATTTTCGCATTTCGGTTTAAAGACTCCAATACTATTTTGGAAGAATTCGATGTACCATTTTCTAACTATGAGATCCATTTTAATCGCATGACATACTTTAAAATCTTTTCCAAGCTAAATGGAATTTCAATTGTTATGTGTATACTTATATCTCGTACTCTTTCGTTGACTTAAATTGATTTTTGAAATTCGGAAGTTTTGACGAGATTTTGATTACTGTTTTATAATGTTTTACAGCCTATACCTTTCATACCTATTTGAATATATTGTCCCTTTTCATAAATCAATTTAATCCTGAGCTGCAATTCTATTTTCCAAATTCGATTTATGAATTTTCCTTCTTATTTATGATATTCAAATGACTCGTCGCGCTCCCTTAATATACTTTTAAGTCACAGATGATTTCAGTTTTCAACAAATCAAGTTGTGTTCAAACATTTTCCCGACTACAAATTTTTGGAAAATTACGTTTCCGTAACCACTCCCTTGTCCTCAATTCACATGACCACCTCATTCCAATTATCCTTGATCTTTCAAATGTTTTCCGTTGCAAATCTTGATTCTTCCAAAGTTATTATCGAATGCTTTCCTTATTTGAAGTTTCACTCAATTTAAATTTGTTCTAAACTTCTTTAAAAATGTCTCCCTAAATTTCGATGGAGTTCAAAGTCGTTCTTGAATTTTGAAGACTTTTGGCCGTAATCTTAAAATTACTATCTTGTACTATTTTTCTAACAATGTATCTTTCGCATTTCGATTTTTAAACTTTATTACTATCCCGATGGTTCGATATACCGTCCCTTTTTTCTAAATACAAAGATTTATTTTAACCACTTATCGTACATACCTTTAGGGGTATTTTTCCAAAACTGAATGGACTTCAACTAATTTTGTGTATATCATTTATAGGTTCGTCATACTCGTACTTCAAAAAGTTTTTCTATATATACCAACACGTTCTTTTGGCGAATCCTTATTTCCCTAAAAGTATCTTCGATCTTCTTCTTTTGTTAAGTTTAAATTTGTTCGAAACACTTTTGATATATGTAAGGTTTCATGCTCCTTCGCCGACTTAAATTATTTATGTTTTTAAATATCAAAACTTGTGTTGAGATTTTTAGATTAGAAGTTTATAATATTTTCTGCATATACCTTCGTATCGATATAAATGTCTTGTCCCTTTTCATATACCAATTTCATTCTGAACCGTATTTCTATTTTCCTAACTCGATTCATAAATTGTTTTCTTACTTGTGCCATTAAAATTTTATTCGAAAACACCTCATGCTTACTCATAATAAACTTTTAAAGTCCCTTTGGACTTCGGCTTTTAGCAAGTCGATTTTATGCTCAACATTTTCCATATTTCAGATTTTCGTGTAAAAAAAAATTACTATTTCGAAATCATTCCTGACTTAGACCCTTCATAAAACGGTTTAAAAGTTTTAATACTAACTTGATGGGTTTAAATATCCTTTTCTCTTTCCATGCTACTAAGATATTATCTTCCATTCACCATACACACTTTTAAGATAATTTCTAAAATGTGACTTCAATTATTTTTATATATCGGTACCACGTTCGTTTTGCTCGTACATTAAGATCTTGTATAAATCAATTTTGTTGGCAAATCCGGATTTCTCTAAAAGTATTTTCGATATGGTTTATTTGGGATTTCTCTTCAGTTTTAAGATTTGGAAAACCTTTAGCATGCGCTTAAATTCTCCACACTATGCTTGATCTAATTTCAATCTTCGAATCTCAAAACTTTTCCAAAATTTTTAGATTACTGCCGCATAACATTTCTGACCTATGTTTTAATGTTCGAGTAAATGATCTCCTTTTTCCTCATGATGATTTTATATAAGCCAATAAACCACTTTACCTCTTATTACGTATATTCGTCTCAAACTCGTTTTCCAACAACTTGTTTATCGACCTCTAAATAATTTTATACAAACGAGGACACGACTTTTTGAAGTACAACGGTTTTCGAATTCACGTATTTTAACTTATGTTGTTTACACTACCTTGTTTACGTATTCTTCAAGGGTATCATTGCATCTTTCTCTCCACCTAAACATTCACAGTCTTACCCTGTTTCCCCTAACCAAATTTGGCTCCTTATCTTCGTCCTTGCTGAACCCATGTTTTTCGATCTTTTTATTCGTCATGATCTAGGTTCGGTTCTTTCCTATTGTCTAGCCCATAGAGCTTGTCGTTGCCTGTGTCAACCTTGTTATAGTTTGGTGGGCCCATTAGTTAAGTGGTTATGTCGTCGTAGTGTTGATTTCGTGGTGTGTATATAGTGGTAGGGGTGTTGGCATTTGTATGTTGTGTGTAGGTAATTTTCTGCTTGAGTATGATGTGATATACTTATGATAACAGAATGATAATTTTGATTGGTACCACTTGTTTTATGAGATGTCGTATGCGTGTATATCAGGAAGTATACCCGACTATTGCATCTCTTAAACTTGTATGTAGTTGATGTGTTGATATGGTAATTATAAATGGATGGATATGGTGTGAAAATATGTGATACGTGGATGTGTATGCCTTGGAGTGGTATTGGTATGTGTATGGTTACTGTGTTACGCATATAAATGTCCTGCTATGATTTGAGTCTCACTCAAGCTTGAGTGGGTATACTCTATGTACTTTGGTATAAATTGTATGTGGTGGTGAATAGTGATGGATGACGTATGTGTGGTGTTTGAGTTGTTTGTGCTTGGTGTTGTTACGCACACGATTGTGGGTGGCTATACCAATATATGGTTATAGGACTATATGTGAGGTGAAAATATGGTGAAATATTTGCATGTACTTGAATGACTAACCAAATGTGAAATTATTTTCAAATAAGAGAGGCTTGGTTATTTTCTTATAGTAAGTAATAGGTGTTTATTGTTGTATAAATATATTGACTATATATTTGTGATTGAAATACGTGTATGAAATTGATTGACTATAATAAGTATGATTGTACTATGTGCGTGAAAATATGTGTGTAGTGGTAGTAATATTGGATTTCTAGTGCATATATATAAGCACTCGAAATGAAAGTACTTGGTTGAATTTATGATGTGAAATTGGTTGAGGGTAGTTACCAGAGCGACTATATGTATGTTAGAAAGTCCGAGGACGGACTTTATTCTAAGGTGGGTAGGATGTAACGACTGGTTTTTGTACGATTGAATTATCAGTATGTTTTGCTTGCGATGGTGGGTTCTCTCCTTGTGTGGTTTCCATTTCCATAGTTCTCGCTTTCATTCATCTCGTTGAGATTTCCTAGCTTTCGTTTTCATTCCTTTTCATGCGATCTTCTAGCTTCTTCCTTAGAATCATTGAACTCGGAGTAAGTCACTCGTGACGAGCTTCATATCGATCATATCTTAGAGTATAAATCGATCCTAGAAGCCATAGAAATCTTCCCGAAGCTTCGCGCTTCGAATCGGCACTTTTCGTGCATGTTAGTTGGTTCAAGAAGATCGACCGACCGACTAGATTCCAATTTATTCGGTCAGGAAATCAACTGGAACCGACTAGTTCATTCAATCAATTATTCAGGAGCTACTGTTTACTCTTAGTCGGTCTAAGAACAACCATCGACCGACTAGATGCTAAACTAGTCGGTCAGGAATCCTTCTCAGACCGACTAACTTTCATTTCCATGATCTCTCTCAGAATTCAGCCTTTAGTCGGTCAATGAACACTCACCGACCGACTAGTTCTCAAACTAGTCGGTTGACAAGTCTTCACAGACCGACTAACTCATAGTCCAGTTTTCCTGAGCGAGCTACTGTTTACTCTTAGTCGGTCCATGTTGAACGACCGACCGACTAGATCCTCAACTAGTCGGTCACCAATCCTTCCTTGACCGACTAATCAGCCCAGGAAACCCTAGTTTGCCCTAGCCGCCACACGATTTTCTATATAAACCCCCAATCATTTTCTTCTCTTCCCTCTCTTCTCCTGAACCTCCTCCTTCCCCAAATCATCCCCCTTCATCCCCAAACCCTTCATCCTTCATCCCAAGCTCATCCATCATCATCCAAACCCCCATTTCACATATCCTACCTCTCCTCAACCTCAAACCCTCATCAAATCCCCAAAAGCCTAATCCAAACCCATTTCTTCAGGTTTTCCCTCATTTCCAGATCTGAGTGGTAGTTCTCCCGGATCGTTCATCCGTTGCCGTGGTTGCTCGGCGTTGATCTTCCGCTTCCATTCGGGTAGTGTTCTTCCTTTAATATTCTCTTAACCCCCATTATGATTTGTGAAACCCTAATAATAATGGATGTTGTTTGATGATTGTTTCTCCATGACAGCGATTCCCTTCCCCGTAGATTAGCGTTCGTGAGACGAACCTTCGTGATCATCTTCCTCGGTGCTAGGCAAGTGAAACTTGCATCCTTTGATTTGGGCCATGTCTTAGGCCATTTCCTTGTTTTAGCGTAAAAGAGACTAGACGGTGAAAGGATAGCCGTCTAGACGCCATTGACCTAGCTTGACAACGAAGCTTGGTCCGTCACCCCTATCATGCTTGTATGTCATGTTTAATTACAATTAACGGTACGCGAATATTGTTCATGTCATTGCATTTTGCCTGTCACGTTTAAATACAATTAACGGTACGCGAATATCTGTTCATGACATTGCATACATCGATTGTTCATCGTGAATGTGTAGCTCACGCTACAAAACTGATAGTTCCTGGCTCGTGACCAGAAGCGAGCATAATGAGTTGCTAACCCCAACGCTCGATATTGAATTGTGAACTAAGA
This sequence comes from Scilla litardierei, assembly GCA_030789695.1. Taxonomy (NCBI): domain Eukaryota; kingdom Viridiplantae; phylum Streptophyta; class Magnoliopsida; order Asparagales; family Asparagaceae; genus Scilla; species Scilla litardierei. The sequence continues at coordinate 4,558 of JAULAV010007452.1, read as the reverse complement.
AACAAGCTCCCGTGCGGGGCAACCCTGGCTCACTTGCTGGGCTCACGTACAGGGACCCTGGCTTGTTTACGTGTGGGATGGGGTAAGGGTTAAGCGGCCATTCAACTGGGGGTCTGCCTGATCAGCAACTGCAGTTGTAAGGCGTAAACTCTGGGGTGGGGTAGTGTTTAGTGCCGATCGGTGTGAATGATGAACCATTCAGCTGAAGGGCGTAAACATCTACAAACAACAGTGAAACGTGAATTGTGTTTAGTGCCGATCGGTGTGAATGATGAACCATTCAGCTGAAGGGCGTAAACATCTACAAACAACAGTGAAACGTGAATAGTGTTTAGTGCCGATCTGTGTGAATGATGAACCATTCAGCTGAAGGGCGTAAACATCTACAAAGCAACGTGAAATGATTGAGATTGTAAGTAGCTTGGCTACTCTTGTCTTGTCCCGATAATTGTACTCTTGTATTGTTGTTCATCATGTCTTAATTGTGCACTCATGTTATAACTGCCATGTCATGCATACTAAAACTGCTAGGTTGCTAGTTTACCTTCCTTTCAGTTTCCTTGCTCAAGTCTTTTCAGACTTGCTGACATGTGCCCCTTTCTCTTTGGGTGTCGCATGTTAGTTGCCGAGCCAGAGCTTGTTGCAGAGGACGTTGTGTTTGCTGAGGAGGAGTCATGTGGACACCGGTGACTTGTTGAGTTTCCCTTTATGTTTTAGGATTCATGTTAGTTGTCGGTGCGTGGCACCCTTGTATGTATGTTATACTTTGTTGGCCATGTTGGGCCTTAGACTCTTTTTCCTTTAGCCTGGTGGCTTTTCTTCGATATTGTAATTTGTTTATGGACATTTGGAGATTCAATAAAATGTCGTCTCATTTCCTCATTATCATTGTTGTTTCGTTTCGCTTTGCAAGGACTTGCCATAATAAGTGTTTTTATACGCTTATCAGACTTGGAGCTTCACGGCTTCAAGTTTGTGCGGACCTTCTCACGTCTCGCCTCCACATTTTTGGGAAGCGGGGCGTGACAGGTTTTAGTGGTGGCCCATGCAGGTTATTTGCAAATGCGAACTATCGGAACAACAATAATAATTATAGAATGTCCATTAAATAAATTAGAACATCCAAGTTATAAGACCGGAGTCTAGGTTTTTAGCGTTCCTATGTCTTAGGTGGCTAGTAGGCGTGTTAGAGCACCTGTCCCAGCTTGATAGGAAATCCATTAGGTCAGGACTATAGTGAGACTTAGTTAGAAGTTTGTGCTTGCTAGTTAGGGATCCTTGATTGTTTGTTAGGCTCCATGCTAGTGATCGCTATGATAGCCTTAAGAGTTACCTTAGTGGTTCCTGTCTAGCCCTGACCATGATAGATTCCTAGGATTTCTTTAGCCGTTCGCTTGGGTTCATCGATTTCGGACCAAGCTGAACTCATTTCATCACTGTCTAGCCCTTAGGGAGTCTTAGCGCTTAGTTCCATAATCTTTAGCTGGTTGACCGTAGGAGATTCCCGTAGATTTTCCTAAGTCATATCCTAGGCGTGTTTATGCCTTGATCATCCGACCAAATCCCTTGCCTCGATTCCCATGACCACCACGTTTCTAAAATCGTTGATCCTTCGAAGGTCCCCATTCGCAAGGCTTGATTTCTTTTAAAGTTATTTTTCGATTTCCCTTATTAAAGTTTTCGTTAAGTTTAAATTTTGTTTTAAACCCGCTACGTATATACTTGAATTTCTCACTTTTCGATTGAGTCAAAATTCCTTGTAGATTTCGGAGTCTAATAGTTGTAATTATAATTGCTATCTCGTAACCATTTTCTTGTCTATATTTTCGCATTTCGGTTTAAAGACTCCAATACTATTTTGGAAGAATTCGATGTACCATTTTCTAACTATGAGATCCATTTTAATCGCATGACATACTTTAAAATCTTTTCCAAGCTAAATGGAATTTCAATTGTTATGTGTATACTTATATCTCGTACTCTTTCGTTGACTTAAATTGATTTTTGAAATTCGGAAGTTTTGACGAGATTTTGATTACTGTTTTATAATGTTTTACAGCCTATACCTTTCATACCTATTTGAATATATTGTCCCTTTTCATAAATCAATTTAATCCTGAGCTGCAATTCTATTTTCCAAATTCGATTTATGAATTTTCCTTCTTATTTATGATATTCAAATGACTCGTCGCGCTCCCTTAATATACTTTTAAGTCACAGATGATTTCAGTTTTCAACAAATCAAGTTGTGTTCAAACATTTTCCCGACTACAAATTTTTGGAAAATTACGTTTCCGTAACCACTCCCTTGTCCTCAATTCACATGACCACCTCATTCCAATTATCCTTGATCTTTCAAATGTTTTCCGTTGCAAATCTTGATTCTTCCAAAGTTATTATCGAATGCTTTCCTTATTTGAAGTTTCACTCAATTTAAATTTGTTCTAAACTTCTTTAAAAATGTCTCCCTAAATTTCGATGGAGTTCAAAGTCGTTCTTGAATTTTGAAGACTTTTGGCCGTAATCTTAAAATTACTATCTTGTACTATTTTTCTAACAATGTATCTTTCGCATTTCGATTTTTAAACTTTATTACTATCCCGATGGTTCGATATACCGTCCCTTTTTTCTAAATACAAAGATTTATTTTAACCACTTATCGTACATACCTTTAGGGGTATTTTTCCAAAACTGAATGGACTTCAACTAATTTTGTGTATATCATTTATAGGTTCGTCATACTCGTACTTCAAAAAGTTTTTCTATATATACCAACACGTTCTTTTGGCGAATCCTTATTTCCCTAAAAGTATCTTCGATCTTCTTCTTTTGTTAAGTTTAAATTTGTTCGAAACACTTTTGATATATGTAAGGTTTCATGCTCCTTCGCCGACTTAAATTATTTATGTTTTTAAATATCAAAACTTGTGTTGAGATTTTTAGATTAGAAGTTTATAATATTTTCTGCATATACCTTCGTATCGATATAAATGTCTTGTCCCTTTTCATATACCAATTTCATTCTGAACCGTATTTCTATTTTCCTAACTCGATTCATAAATTGTTTTCTTACTTGTGCCATTAAAATTTTATTCGAAAACACCTCATGCTTACTCATAATAAACTTTTAAAGTCCCTTTGGACTTCGGCTTTTAGCAAGTCGATTTTATGCTCAACATTTTCCATATTTCAGATTTTCGTGTAAAAAAAAATTACTATTTCGAAATCATTCCTGACTTAGACCCTTCATAAAACGGTTTAAAAGTTTTAATACTAACTTGATGGGTTTAAATATCCTTTTCTCTTTCCATGCTACTAAGATATTATCTTCCATTCACCATACACACTTTTAAGATAATTTCTAAAATGTGACTTCAATTATTTTTATATATCGGTACCACGTTCGTTTTGCTCGTACATTAAGATCTTGTATAAATCAATTTTGTTGGCAAATCCGGATTTCTCTAAAAGTATTTTCGATATGGTTTATTTGGGATTTCTCTTCAGTTTTAAGATTTGGAAAACCTTTAGCATGCGCTTAAATTCTCCACACTATGCTTGATCTAATTTCAATCTTCGAATCTCAAAACTTTTCCAAAATTTTTAGATTACTGCCGCATAACATTTCTGACCTATGTTTTAATGTTCGAGTAAATGATCTCCTTTTTCCTCATGATGATTTTATATAAGCCAATAAACCACTTTACCTCTTATTACGTATATTCGTCTCAAACTCGTTTTCCAACAACTTGTTTATCGACCTCTAAATAATTTTATACAAACGAGGACACGACTTTTTGAAGTACAACGGTTTTCGAATTCACGTATTTTAACTTATGTTGTTTACACTACCTTGTTTACGTATTCTTCAAGGGTATCATTGCATCTTTCTCTCCACCTAAACATTCACAGTCTTACCCTGTTTCCCCTAACCAAATTTGGCTCCTTATCTTCGTCCTTGCTGAACCCATGTTTTTCGATCTTTTTATTCGTCATGATCTAGGTTCGGTTCTTTCCTATTGTCTAGCCCATAGAGCTTGTCGTTGCCTGTGTCAACCTTGTTATAGTTTGGTGGGCCCATTAGTTAAGTGGTTATGTCGTCGTAGTGTTGATTTCGTGGTGTGTATATAGTGGTAGGGGTGTTGGCATTTGTATGTTGTGTGTAGGTAATTTTCTGCTTGAGTATGATGTGATATACTTATGATAACAGAATGATAATTTTGATTGGTACCACTTGTTTTATGAGATGTCGTATGCGTGTATATCAGGAAGTATACCCGACTATTGCATCTCTTAAACTTGTATGTAGTTGATGTGTTGATATGGTAATTATAAATGGATGGATATGGTGTGAAAATATGTGATACGTGGATGTGTATGCCTTGGAGTGGTATTGGTATGTGTATGGTTACTGTGTTACGCATATAAATGTCCTGCTATGATTTGAGTCTCACTCAAGCTTGAGTGGGTATACTCTATGTACTTTGGTATAAATTGTATGTGGTGGTGAATAGTGATGGATGACGTATGTGTGGTGTTTGAGTTGTTTGTGCTTGGT